>CATNWA010020231.1:55000-92500 GCA_951230385.1 Staurois parvus | reverse complement strand
TTATTAGCTGAGGGCAGGATAGGCTTCCCTGAAGAGATCGGTTGTCAGAGATCGCCTAAAAGTGAGCAGAGTAGGCGATAGTCTGATAAATTGGGGTAGAGAGTTCCAGAGGATGGGGGAAGCTCTGGAAAAGTCCTGGAGATGAGCATGGGAGGAGGAGACGAGGGAGCTAGAGAGTAGGAGGTCTTGCGAGGAGCGGAGAGGTTTGGGTGATATTTAGAGACAAGGTCGGTGATGTAATTTGGGGCAGAGTTATAAATGGCTTTATATGTTATTGTTAATGTTTTTTATTTTATCCATTGGGCAACGGGAAGCCAGTGGGTGGGGAAGGCACCAGTAGAGAGGGAGAGATTGAAGATGTGAGTGAGGGAGCGTAGGATGGAAGAAGAGGGGGACCGTAGGAGTTGTGAGGGGACAGGATCCAGGGGGCAGGTGGTGAGATGGGCTTCTGAGAACACCTTAGTGACCTCTTCGGTAGTAGCGAGGGGTATGTGGTGTATAAGTGACATAAATAATATGAACACAATGGGTCATGAATATCATACAAAGGACCTGATGGCGACAAGTCCCATGAACTACATATACTCCAGACAAAAACGGGAAGTCCAATACACCTAAAAAACGGTGAAGGTGTCTTGTAGTTCTTATATAGTGCTGGTATGGTGAAGGTGAATACGCAATGTAACACGAGGCGAAATGCCCCCTCACCTCCATGAAGTGACCCTGCAGGGCCAAAAAGCCTTTCTCATATATTATGGCATCAACCAGGATCCACTTCCACAGATATCAGGCCAGCAGACGGGTCAGTCCCCCTCATTGGTGGATATCAGCACAGCAGGAACCCTCTCCAGAGTAGTAAGTATAGGAACAGCCAAAACTCATACAGCCGGAAGGAATGGAAAAGAAAATGCTCCCGCAGTGTAATAATGTCATGGATTTAATAAAAAATGCAATCAAATGTAATAAATATCATAGAAGCTTTAAACCCCCTCCCGTCCGGCTGCTGTATATAAACGGCAGGACGGTGGCACTCCAGGGGCAGGTTGTCGTTCATAAACGGCGCCCGCAATTTCAAGCTGTGCGCACTCCCTGGGAGCGCGCAGCGCCGCGATCCGGTGTCCACTGTGTCCTGTGAACACCGATCATCGTACAGGACCTCTGTCTGTGTGAGGTCCCGATCATGTGATCACTGATTGGCCAATCAGTGATCACATGTAGAGTAGTAAGCAATGATGTCACTTGTGACATCATTGCTTACTACTTGCGAAATCTGTGAATGATCACAGAGATCACATGCTACAAGGATATTCACAACAGCCCTGTACCATGTGACAAGCTGTGACCAATCACAGCTCACTCAGTAGTTCTCAATGGCTGCAAGAATGCAGCCAGAGAGAAAGAGAAATGATTGCTTTTACATCCTTTATGGGTATAAAAGCAATCAGTGTAAAAAAAAAAAACAATCATCATCCCCCACAAGTAGTACAGTGTCACCATGGTAACACTGTACTGCTAGGGTGACAGTATGTTAAAAAAAAACAAATAATAATAATATAAAAAAATAAAATAAAAATGTAAAACTTTTTTTTTAAATATTATAATTTTTGGTTATAAACTAGTTTGGGTTATTATTTTTTTTTACTAAAAAGATAATTGAATAAATTTTGGCCAAGATTTATGATGAAATATTATTTATTTGCAAAATTTTATAAGAAAAACACTTTTTTTCAAAATTTTTGGACATTTTCATTTATATAGCAAAAAAAAAAAAAAAAAAAAAAATCCCAGCGGTGAATAAATACCACCAAAATAAAGTTTTATCTGTCCCAAAAAAAAGGTAAAAAATTCATATGGGTACAGTGTTGCATGACCGCGCAATTGTCATTCAAAGTGTGATAGCGCTGAAAGCTGAAAATTGGCCTGGACTGGAAGGGGGGGGGGGGGGGGGAAGTGTCCGGACTGAAAGGGGGTGAAAGTGTCCGGACTTGAAGGGGTTAAAAAAACAAAAAAAGCCTAATACCCTATATTGAATACATTTTGCAGAGAGCCGTAGAGGTTTCTATATTTTTCTTTTTATCGAGCTGTAAGTAGTGTTGCTGAGATCCTGATGATGATAATACCAAAGTTCCTCAGTTCCCAATGAAAGAAGAATACGCCACCTGATGGTCAGATATATATTTGCAGTTCCTTTACATTTTCTAATGCATATCAAAGGATTTCATCCATTGAATAGGTTCAGTACATATATTGCGATCAGTACATATATTGTGATCAGTACATGTATTGCGATCAGTACATATATGGCGATCAGTACGTGTATTGCGATCAGTACGTGTATTGCGATCAGTACGTGTATTGCGATCAGTACGTATATTGCGATCAGTACGTGTATTGCGATCAGTACGTGTATTGCGATCAGTACATGTATTGCGATCAGTACATGTATTGCGATCAGTACATGTATTGCGATCAGTATATATATATTGAGATCAGTACATATATTGCGATCAGTACGTATATTGCGATCAGTACGTATATTGCGATCAGTATATATATTGCGATCAGTACGTATATTGCGATCAGTACGTATATTGAGATCAGTATATATATTGAGATCAGTACGTGTATTGCGATCAGTACATATATTGCGATCAGTACGTATATTGCGATCAGTACGTATATTGCGATCAGTACGTATATTGCGATCAGTACATATATTGAGATCAGTACGTGTATTGCGATCAGTACATATATTGCGATCAGTACGTATATTGCGATCAGTACGTATATTGCGATCAGTACGTATATTGAGATCAGTACGTATATTGCGATCAGTACGTGTATTACGATCAGTACGTGTATTGCGATCAGTACGTATATTGCGATCAGTACGTGTATTACGATCAGTACGTGTATTACGATCAGTACGTATATTGCGATCAGTACGTGTATTACGATCAGTACGTATATTGCGATCAGTACGTGTATTACGATCAGTACGTATATTGCGATCAGTACATATATTGCGATCAGTACGTATATTGCGATCAGTACATATATTGCGATCAGTACGTATATTGCGATCAGTACATATATTGCGATCAGTACGTGTATTACGATCAGTACGTGTATTGCGATCAGTACGTATATTGCGATCAGTACGTATATTGCGATCAGTACGTATATTGCGATCAGTACGTATATTGAGATCAGTACGTATATTGCGATCAGTACGTGTATTACGATCAGTACGTGTATTGCGATCAGTACGTATATTGCGATCAGTACGTGTATTACGATCAGTACGTATATTGCGATCAGTACGTGTATTACGATCAGTACGTATATTGCGATCAGTACGTGTATTACGATCAGTACGTATATTGCGATCAGTACGTGTATTACGATCAGTACGTATATTGCGATCAGTACGTATATTGCGATCAGTACGTATATTGCGATCAGTACGTGTATTGCGATCAGTACGTGTATTGCGATCAGTACATATATTGCGATCAGTACGTATATTGCGATCAGTACGTATATTGCGATCAGTACGTATATTGAGATCAGTACGTATATTGCGATCAGTACGTGTATTACGATCAGTACGTGTATTGCGATCAGTACGTGTATTGCGATCAGTACGTGTATTGCGATCAGTACGTATATTGCGATCAGTACGTATATTGCGATCAGTACGTATATTGCGATCAGTACATATATTGCGATCAGTACGTATATTGCGATCAGTACATATATTGCGATCAGTACGTATATTGCGATCAGTACATATATTGCGATCAGTACGTGTATTGCGATCAGTACGTATATTGCGATCAGTACGTATATTGCGATCAGTACGTATATTGCGATCAGTACGTATATTGCGATCAGTACGTATATTGCGATCAGTACGTATATTGCGATCAGTACGTATATTGCGATCAGTACGTATATTGCGATCAGTACATATATTGCGATCAGTACGTATATTGCGATCAGTACGTATATTGCGATCAGTACGTGTATTGCGATCAGTACGTGTATTGCGATCAGTACATGTATTGCGATCAGTACATATATTGCGATCAGTACATGTATTGCGATCAGTACGTATATTGCGATCAGTACATATATTGCGATCAGTATATATATTGCGATCAGTACGTGTATTGCGATCAGTACATGTATTGCGATCAGTACATGTATTGCGATCAGTACATATATTGCGATCAGTACATGTATTGCGATCAGTACATGTATTGTGTGCATACGGTTGCAGACTGCAGACGGGGATTCTGGTTTATTAATATTATCTTTAGTATATAAGCAGGACATACACAGATTATGACGGTTAAACTCATTTTGAACATCGAGAATAACTATCTGCAGTCTATGTGGATTTATAAAAGAACTAGAGACTGGCCACCCTGAACTGATCACCTCTGTGTGCGGGGGACACCTCTAGACAAGTAATGAGCACCAACAAATAACAGGACCGCCACTGGACACTAGTAATGGCCACCAATGAATAACAGGACTACCACTGGACCAGGGGCGGACTGACAAACTCATGGGGACCCCGGGCAATTGGGGATCATGGGGCCCCTGTGTCCTTGCCCAAACTCAAAAAAGCCTATGAAAAAGGTACCAGGGGCATCTCATGGGGCCCCTACTGACCTCGGGCAGTGCCCGAGTTTCCAAATGGTTAGTCCGCCCCTGCACTGGACACATGTAATGACCACCAAGGAATAACAGGACCACCACTGGACACAAGTAATGACCTGCAATCAGGGACAGACTGACCATTTGGAAACTTGGGCACTGCCCGAGGGCCCGGGGACAGTAGGGGGCCCCATGAGATGCCCCTGGTACCTTTTTCACAGGCTTTTTTGAGTTTGGGCAAGGACACAGGGGCCCCATGATCCCCTATTGCCCGGGGGCCCCATGAGTTGTCAGTCCGCCCCTGCCACCAATGGATAACAGCACCACCACTGGACACAAGTAATGACCAGCAATGGATAACAGGATCGCCACTGGACACTAGTAATGGCCACCAACAAATAACAGGAATGTTACTGGACACAAGTAATGACCATCAATGAATAACAGGACCACCACTGGACACTAGTAATGGCCACCAACAAATAACAGGAATGCTACTGGACACAAGTAATGACCACCAAAAAAAACCAGGGCCATCGATGGACACAAGTAATGACCACCAATAAAACACCAGAGCATCACTGGACACAAGTAATGATCAGGGGCGGACTGACCATTTGGAAACTCGGGCACTACCCAAGGGCCCAGGGTCAGTAGGGGGCCCCATGAGATGCCCCTGGTACCTTTTTCATAGGCTTTTTTGAGTTTGAGCAAGGACACAGGGGCCCCATGATCCCCTATTGCCCGGGGGCCCCAGGAGTTGTCCGTCCGCCCCTGGTAATGATAACCTATTTTAACAGGATGTTAAAATGATGACCACCAAAAAATAATGGGGCCGCCACTGGACAAAAGTAATGACCCCAAAAAAGAAGATTCACCACAAAGACCTATTCCAACCACTTCATCCTACGGGCGGTTCTGTGTTCACCTCTGAGTTTCCTCTTGCAGGCCTAACCCTAGCACTCTTTGTCTGAGATCTCCCAAGTGACGGTTGTTCTACATTCATTTACTCTTCTTTGGCTACTTGGGGTGTTTCTTCTCATGCAGATAGCTACTCTTCATGCCCTTAGGGGGTCCCAGTATGAAGGATTTGAGGGATCAGCTCTACCTCTAACCTTGTGTTTGTGCTGATTGACTTAAAGGTCCAATTCACCCAAGTCAAACCAGGACTTTTACATTTCCAGGTATAAAAGAGATGCTAACATGTAATAGTAAGTGACAAGTGTGTGCTATTACTGATATGTAGGCCAGTTCAGAGACCGTTAATCAAGATGGCAGACAACAGTGTTGGTGGAACAGCGTGTGGCAATGGCGTTTCTTGTGAACGAAGGCGTAAAAACCTGTGGATATCTACAGAAGACTTCAAGCATGGTATTGTCAAGGTCCTACCTTTTCCCAGAGGTTGTTACTCCATATGCTGGCATCCATCTTGGATTTATGCTGAGCATGGTGGGAATCCTTTATGCCTTCAGGTCTCTGAGGTCCATCTCCCAGAGGGGTGTGGCTGATGACATATAAGCCTGTGGTCCGCACATGCTCTTTGCACTTGTATCTTGTGTCTTTGTGTTGCTATTACTCTGTTCTGACTCTCGTGACTCTCCTGGAATCTGACTCGGCTTGTGACTCGACTATTCTTTGTGTTCTCCTTTGATCTGACCCTCTGTTGCTGAACCCGGCTCGTGACCTGTGATTCTCGTCTGCTGTCCTGTACTGTTTTGTCCCGTTGTTGTCGACCCGGCCTGCCTGACTACTCTATTGTCTTTTCCACCAGCTACACGCCATTGGCGGCGGCCATTACCGCAACTGAGGTGTCTCGGGGGCTGCGACCTGGTTCCTGGCTGTGTCAAGTCCATCCCCACATTCAGGGGCCCTGGTGAAGGGCAGCCTGGGACTTAGACTCCGCGCCCTGAGGGACTTCGGTCTGTGGGTGGTGGTTGTCGTCAGCCAGTGCGTTACATTGTTTAGGCCTGCCTCTCCCTTCCTCAGCTCCTGCCCTGACAGGTATGGTGATAAGGCGCTCAGCCAGACTTTTGAATGGTAGAAACGTTTCAAAGATGGCCGCCTCCTCGTCAGTAACTATCCCGGCCGTGGTGTTTCCCAGCCCACAGAAGTCCTTCCTGTGAACATTCAGCGCATGGAATGCCTGATCCTGGAGAATCGATCGTGAAATCGAACACAAGAGACTATTCTTTCTGTGGGAACGGTGAACACAATGAGGAGGAAGTGAAGCTGGCTCTCCTAGGAGGGTTCAGGTGTACCGACAGATCTTTCTGTGCCAAAGCTTTCTTGGCATTAGTTACACGCTGGTATAAGTGTATAAATGTAGCAGGGGAGGATGTTGAAAAATAAATGCAGATTCCACTGTGTGAAATTCGTTTTTTTATTATATAAACTCAAAAGTCCATGTTTGACTTGATTGCCCCTTGTATATCTATGATTTTAACCAGTCCGTGTTTGTCTTTAGTAAAGTTGTGAGTCTAGTTCTTGTGTGCCTGCTGAGGTTGATAGAAAGGTATACTGGTGGTGTCTATGAGGGTGAGGCCTCACACAGGGCTAGACCAAGAGCAGAGGACCCAAATTACCAGCGGCCCCTGCAGGGGTAGAGTTACATCTGCAGAAGATCGGATGATGGGAGGTCAGCAGAGCTCCTTCAAGCTCTGGAGAAAATTCCCTTGCGAAGTGCAACCTCACTTGCAAAGTGAACAGCCCATATGGTTCAGTAAATCAACCCCACTGAGTAGATGACCCAAGGACTGAACACTGCTACTGCCAAGGAATGACAAACACTGGACCCAGGGACTGACCACCATTGCTTTCGTGAAACGAACAAAAAAAATAAATACAGCCAGAAACCACAACTGTCGTCAGAATGTGACCTCTACAGCTCCAGGCGCCTTATGACCACCAAGGCGGCCAACACTGTCATCCTGAAAGTTTCTATATTTTATAAATGCTCTCAGGCACGCAATAGAAAGGAATGTGACAGATTTAGGTTGTCCTATTTCTGATGCATGTGATGGCCCTAGGCTGACATCAGAGAGGGAGTTTCATAACAGAAATGCGTACGTAAACTGCAATTTACCAAAGTACGTCGATAGAAGACATTAGGTATAAAAAAACCTAAAAATAAAAAAGTACTCAAATAATTCATTTTAAATGGTTTCGAGAAAAACAATTCCAACATTCTAAAACAAAATGTATATCATAGGGCAGTAGCAATGTACAATGAGATGACCGGCGGTAACCTAGGACAGATGGTTTGACCATGGGATGTAGGCTTCTGATAGCCATCTCATCTCTTTGTAGTCAGCCCCAGAATCAGCATCATACAGTGAAGGAAATGCGTATTGGATCCCCTGCTGATTTTGAATGTTTGCCCACTCACAAAGAAATGATCGGTTTAAAAATCGAATGTTCGGTGTATTGTAACACTGAGAGACAAAATAGCAACACAAAATTCAGCAGAAATGCGTCTAACAAATGATGACTGATTTGCATGTTCATGAGGGAAATAAGTATTTGATACCCTTCACAAAACATGACTTAGTACTTGGTGGCCAAACCCTTGCTGGCAATCACGGAGGTCAGACGTTTCCTGCAGTTGGCCCCCAGGTTCGCACACATCTCAGGAGGGATTTTGGCCCACTCCTCTTGGCAGATCCTCTCCAAGTCATTAAGGTTTGGTGGCTGATGTTTGGCAACTCGAACTTTCAGCTCCCTCCACAGACAGGCTAGGCCACTCCAGGACCTTAATGTGCTTCTTCTTGAGCCGCTCCTTTGTTGCCTTGGCCGTGTGTTTTGGGTTATTGTCATGCTGGAACACCCATCCATGACCCATTTTCAATGCCCTGGCTGAGTGAAAAAGGTTCTCTCCCAAGATTTGACGGTACATTGCCCCATCCATCGTCCCTTTGATGCGGTGCAGTTGTCCTGTCCCCTTAGCAGAAAAACACCCCCAAAGCAGAATGTTTCCACCACCATGTTTCACAGTTGGGATGGTGTTCTTGGGGTCATAGGCAGAATTCCTCCTCCTCCAAACACGACGAATTGAGTTGATGCCAAAGAGCTCGATTTTGGTCTCTTCTGACCACAACACTTTCAACCAGTCCTCCTCTGCATCATTCAGATGTTCAGTGGCAGACTTCAGACGGGCCTGGACATGGGCTTTCTTGAGCAGAGGGACCTTGCGGGCACTGCGGGATTTCAATCCTTGTCGGCGTAGTGTGTTACCAATTGTTTTCTGGGTGACTGTGGTCTCAGCTGCCTGGAGATCATTGACAAGATCTGACACATTGTAATCTGGAGTGACAAGACCAAAATAGAGCTTTTTGGTCACATTCAAAAAGAGAGTGGAGAGGGGTCAACAGCGACAAGAATACAATCTCCACTGTAAAGCATGGTGGTGGCTCACTGGTCTTTTGGAGTGTGTGAGCTCTAAAGGCACGAGGAATCTTGTGAAAATTGATGGGACAATAAATGCAGCATGTTATCAGAAAATACTAGCAGGCAATTTGCATTTTGCACAAAATCTTTGGACGCTCTTGGACTTTCCAGCCCTACAATGACCAAGCTGACCCTCCAGTGATCACAGCAGAAAAAGGTGAAGGTTCTGGAGTGGCCATCACACACTCCTGACCTTAATATCATCGAGTCGCTCTGGGGAGTTCTCAAACATGCGCTTCATGCAAGACAGCCAAAGACTTTACATGGCCTGGAGGCATTTTGCCAAGACGAATGGGCGGCTCTACCACTTGCAAGAATTTGGGGACCTCATAGAGAACTATTAGTGAAGACGGCACGCCGTCATTGATGCTAAAGGAGGAGCAGGGGCGGACTGACCATTTGGAAACTCGGGCATTGCCCAAGGGCCCGCAGTCAGTAGGGGGCCCCATGAGATGCCCCTGGTACCTTTTTTCATAGGCTTTTTTGAGTTTGGGCAAGGACACAGGGGCCCCATGATCCCCTATTGCCCGGGGGCCCCATGAGTTGTCAGTCCGCCCCTGAGGAGGAGATTGCCCTTTATACTGACTTTTATTTCATCCTTGGAGCCCCGGGTCTATTGTTAGTATAGGTGTCCATCTAGCGGGTGTTGCGGGGTTGGGGGTGTCAGTGGGCTGATGTTATTCCCCTCACCTCCTCTCCCTCCTTTTGTGAGGTGGGTGATAAGATGGGTGGCTTTTCCATCAGGGGTGGGGTGCTTCGTGGGTCTGGGGGGGTTCGGTGGGTGGTTGGGAGTGGTTGGTAGGGTGGGAGGTGGTAGAGGTTGGCTCAAAGAGGTTTACCATCAAGGTAGGATTGTCCCAGTGGATATTGCTCCATCATTTATGCCCCAATTGAAGGTTCCCCTCTTTTCTGGGGGTGGCGCCCCCTGTGATGTTGGATTTTATGTTGTACCTCCAATGTTTATTTTTGTGATTGGTGTACAATAAAATGTATTTGAGGTTAGCCTACTAGGTGTGCAGCATATTTTCTTTTTTCCTTTGTTTCTCAATAGTTGGCTAGGTGGCACCCTTCCAGATACTCTGGTGACACCTCATCTATACTTTTAGGTACTGTATGTGGACTCCCCAGCATTCCTCTTCCCCCTGTCCCCATTTTTGATAAAGGGATCGATACATGGACTAAGGGGGTGCAAGCTTTTGAACGGGGGGGCATTTCATTGGTCTACTGGTTGCCACATTTTGTTTTATGATTGGGCCATCCAGTTATCACCTCCAGTTACAGAATATGAATCCCATAGGAGATACAAGAAATGGGTTTTGCCGGCTCACTCATGTTTTCTTTAAAAATGGTCCATCCTGTATATTACCAATCACCAAGGGGAGGCAAACTTTTGAGAACAACTGGACATGGTTACGTTGATCAAAGCTGGACCATTGTAACTAGGTAATAGTTAGCATACCTAGACTGTAATAAATTCTCTTGTCCCCCTAAACATCTCCACAGGACATTGACAGACCGGACGCACTGGAAGAGTGAGTATGTGGGTGGAGGAGAAGAACTGAGAGGTAACCCAAGCCAAGCTAAAATGTCATGTTTATTATTATCTTTCTGCTGCGACTGCAAATCTGAAGACGCCGTTCATTCCTCAGTGGCACGCTTGATTGCCTATGGCTACAGCTACACACGATGCTTCATCCGCCATCTCCTGGTCAACAGAACTTTCACACTTTGGTAGTAGAAGTAGCACCAAAATGACAATCTATTGCCCCCTTTTATTACCAGTCTGAGTCTACTGACATGTTCATGTTAAAGGGCCAGTCATAACCCACATGGAAGAAAAATATATTTGTCTGGATTTCGATCCGGAATGACGCGAACCGCACGTCTAGTAGCTCAAACTGATGTCTACATATGCAAATGAATGAGCAAAAGATGTGACCCCCATCCCCCCTCTCCCAACCCCCCCCCCCCCCACACTCTCTGCTTGCTTCTGTACTACATTCCAATCAGGGAGCAATCCGAAAGCAGCCATGGGGGGGGGGGGGGGGGGTCCCGGGCGACATGATTGATAACGGATTTCTATTGTGGAACATTTTATATCTATATATATATTGTGACAGTAGGAAAGGCGAGGTGATCGATGGACGCTATGGGGTTTATTTACTAAAGCTGGAGAGTCCAAAATCAGACTCCCTTCTGCATAGAAACCAATCAGCTTCTAACCTCAGCTTGTTCAATGAAGCTTTGGCAATGAAACCTGGAAGCTGATTGGTTTCTATGCAGAAGGGAGTCTGATTTTGGACTCTCCAGCTTTAGTAAATAAACCCCTATGTGTCACCTCGCACGCTGGCATATCTGGGAGGATAAGGTGAAGTCCACTCCGGGTTTTCTGGGCCACTGTGGTAGAGGTGGTTCCGGACCTGATTTTGTGGTCCACTGATGACCACCAGCAGGTGGTAGAAATCAGGCAGGGCTGGAGCAAGGAGCTGCTTGTGGCCTGGGACTCAGAGAGCCATTCCTGAAGGAGCTGTGAATGAAAGTGTTTGTTATACAAACAAGAGAAAAGGTTTGCTTACTGTTTTATTTTTGTTGGTGACAGGGAGAAGCCCTTCACCAGTGAGAGTGTCAGGGCTCCGGGTATGACCAGAGGTATGTGAACTGACGCAGGGAAACGCAGGCTTCAGATATGTTATAAACAATATAATTTATTAATACTAAACAATACAAAATGCAGTGCAATACTAAAACATAAACACAGTGCAAACGAACCGAACCAAACCACCCACAGATAACAATACATACAATGCAAGCATCATCAGGCAGGCCGGGTCAATAACAATCGGGCAGGTAGGAATAGGAGGAGCAGGCAGAGAGTAGTCAGGTCACGAGCCGGGTACAGCAACTAACGGGCAGGTAGGTACAGGGGGTCAGGCAGAGAATGGTCGGGGTCACAAGCCAGGGATCAAACAGGAGAAGTCAGCAGAGGTCAGGATCGGCGACAAGTCAGTCAGGCAGGAACAGGAATGCAGGTAACAAGATACAGGGGCCCATGGAAAAACACACACCAAGGCCCAGACTGCATGTCTGGCCATCCTTTAAATACACCTCCATAATCAGCTTCAGGTGTTTGGCTGACTGCAGGGTTGAGTCTCTGATTGCTGAGAGCACCCGCTGGCCAGCCCTGGTACTGCAGCCCACAAGGCAGGTGAGTCCCACCATTATTGGCAAGTCCATTCCTGACAGAGAGAGGAAAACTTCTGTGTTTAGTTAGCGCCTGGATGCCAAGGGTTTATTTTCTGTTTTGTTTGTTTTTGATATTTACGACCAGTCAGATTTAAAGAAAGCCTGCTGTGCGGTCCACCTTTTTCCCAGTGAAGGTGATCCCCCACCTGAGCTAACCCCACATATGGTGGAATTTGGCGGGCAACTTCCTGAGCAAGAGAGAAGATGGAGGAAGTGATAAAAGCCTTGCTGCAGGCCACTGCAACCCAGCAGGAAACCTATTCTGCCAGTTTGCAGAGGCGAATCACCAGTTGGCGGAGGCCCAACAAGCAGACCGAGAGATCCTTAAGGAGTTGGCCCAACACCTTGTGCAATTAAAGTAGTCTGCAGGGCCGCTGCCAGTGGAACAGAAAATGGCGCGGGCAAGCTATTTTTTGCAAAAGTTGATGCCTGCAGATGATGTGGAAGCCTACCTCACAACTTTTGAAAGAGTTGCTGTTCGGGAAGGATGGCAAAAAGAGCAATGGGCGGGACTGCTTGCACCATTTTTGACAGGTGAACCCCAAAAAGCCTATTATGACCTGGAACCAGATGCTGCGAAGGATTATGAGAAGCTGAAGGCTGAGGTCCTTGTACGCCTGGGCGTCACCATTGCAGTCTGGGCTCAATGGGTGCATCAGTGGCATTATAATACTGACACCCAGATGTTTGACTTGATACATCTCACCAGGAAGTGGCTCCAGCCAGAGGTATTGTCAGCCACTCAGGTTGTGGAGCGTGTGGTCATGGACCCGGTATTTACGTGTGCTCCCTGCCACTTTGAGGATGTGGGTTGGCCATGGAGACAGACCCTAAGTCTGCAAACGAGCTGGTGGACCTGGTGGAGAGATATACAGCCGCTGAGGACTTGTTGCACTCATCCTTGCCCCACCCCAATGTTGCTAGGTGTGAAAAACTGCCGGGAGGAACCAGTAAGACTGTTCCAGGGGTCAAAGGCTTAGGGAAAAATTACAAGACTATTGTTTCAGATAATGAGACTGTGGGCTCAGGACCTGGAGACTGGCCAAATAGGTCAGGAAGGTCCCTGATGCCGTTTAGAGGTTTGGGTACTGAACATATAAAGTGTTATCGTTGCCATGCATTAGGTCATATTGCTGCAAACTGTTCCCTAAATGATGAACCTATGCAATGTGAAAATGCTTATTTAGAAAAACGCATGTCTCTTTTTGCACAGATGGTATGTACTGCAGCATGTCAGGAACGCATGGAAAAGCAAATTGTGTGCGATTCCAATTGATGAAAAGCCAGTAACTGCTCTGCTAGACTCGGGTAGTGTGGTGACCTTAGTCAAAGGTGATTTTGTAAACCCGGCAAGGTTACACCCTAGCACTGTTGGGGTTATTTGTATTCATGGTGATACACGTAATTACCAGACTGGCATGGTTGAGATTGATACTCCCTGGGGCCCTGTGACACATTCAGTGGGAATGGTGCCCCTCACTGCTTCATGAAGCCATAGTGGGGAACAGGGGCGGACTGATCATTTGGAAACTCGGGCACTGCCCGGGGTCAGTAGGGGGCTGTCAGGGCAGGGCTGTGGAACGGACAGGTAGGCCTAGTGGCAGGGTAACGCACTGGCTGACGACAACCACCACCAACAGACCGAAGTCCCTCAGGGCGCGGAGTCTAAGTCCCAGGCTGCCCTTCACCAGGGCCCCTGATGGTGGGGATGGACTTGACGCAGCCAGGGACCAGGTCGCGGCCCCCGAGACACCCCAGCTGCAGTAATGGCCGCCGACAATGGCGTGTAGTTGGTGAGAATGACAATAGCGTAGTCAGGCAAGCCGGGTCGACAACAATGGGACAAAACAGTACAGGACAGTAGACAGAGAATCACAGGTCACGGGCCGGGTTCAGCAACGGAAGGCCAGATCGAAGGAAAACACAGAGAATGGTCTTAATCACAAGCCGAGTCAGAATACCAGAAGAGTCACGAGCATATACACAGAGCTGTAGCAAGAAAAAGACACAAGTGCAAAGACCATGTGCGGATCACAGGCTTATATGTCATCAGCCACACCCCTCTGGGGGATGGACCTCAGAGACCTGAAGGCATAAAAGCTTCCCACCATGCTCAGCCGAAATCCAAGATGGATGCCAGCACATGGAGTAACATAACCTCTGGGAAAAGGTAGGACCTTGACAGGGGCCCCATGAGATGCCCCTGGTATCTTTTTCATAGGATTTTTTGAGTTTGGGCAAGGACACAGGGGCCCCATGATCCCCTATTGCCCGGGGGCCTCAGTAGGGGGCCCTATGAGATGTTCCTGGTACCTTTTTCATAGGCTTTTTTGAGTTTGGGCAAGGACACATGGGCCCCATGATCTCCTATTGCCCAGGGGCCCCATAAGTTGTCAATCCGCCCCTGGTGGGGAGAGATTTTCCCCATTTCTGGAGGTTGTGGGACAAGGAGAGGAGTCAGGAGGACTGAGCTCCCCCTGCTGGGGAAACACCAGAACTCACTCCTGACCCCTTTGACCGCAAAGTGGAAGTGTAAACTGTTGGTGTGTCCGAGGAAGGCGTAGATCCTTTTCCTTTTCTCTGTAATGGTTGGGGAGCAGGAGGAGCTGGATTCCAACCCAGACATTGAGGATATGGAACAAGAGATTATCTCTGGCTCTAATGAGAGTGGACAGAATGTGGTGCCTGACCTAGAGGTCAGAAAAGAGGATTTTTGTACGGAACAACTGAAAGATTCCACACATAATAGAGCCAGAGAAAAAATTACAATAATTGATAAGGAAACGGTTGAAAATGATGTAGAGGTGTCTTTTCCCTACATGGCTCTTAAAAATAACTTGCTGTATCAAGTGGTAAAGCAAGGGGAGGAGGTGGTAGAACAGTTAATGGTCCCCAAACCCTTTCGCCGGATGGTACTAGATTTAGCCCATGGGCATATAATGGGTGGGCACTTGGGTGTAGAGAAAACTAAGGAGAGGATAACCCAGAGATTATTTTGGCCAGGTTTACATGCAGATGTCAAAGAGTATTGAGTCATGCCCAGAATGTCAGAATTCTGCACCTTCGCCCCATTTTCGCAGTCCACTGGTACCTTTACCCATAATTGAAGTACCTTTTGAAAGAGTGGACATGGACCTAGTGCAGGGGTGGGCAAACTTTTTGACTTGAGGGCCGCAATGGGTTCATATATTGGACCCGAGGGCCGGACCAAGAGTAGATGAATGATGTGTATGTGTCATCCATAGTAAGTATAGTAATATTCCCCCATAGTAAGCATAGTAATTAATCCCCCATATAGTAATTCATCCCCCATATAGTAATTCATCCCCCATAGTAATTCATCCCCCATAGTAATTCATCCCCCATAGTAATTCATCCCCCATATAGTAATTCGTCCCCCCTATAGTAATTCATCCCCCATATAGTAATTAATCCCCCATAGTAATTCGTCCCCCATATAGTAATTCATCCCCCATAGTAATTCATCCCCCCTATAGTAATTCATCCCCCATATTAAGTCCCCAAGTCCCCCCTGTGTCAATTCACTTACCTTTGCTCCGCACGTTCCTCTCGCCGTGTTCCCGCGCCTTTCCGGTGTAGCATGAAAATCTGTCTCCTATGAGGATCTGTCCCCCTCGACGTATCTGCGCATGTGCCAGTTTCAGGCATTAGCAGCCGATCGGCGATCTCCGGCACATGCGCAGATACGTCGAGGGGGACAGATCCTCATAGGAGACAGATTTTCATGCTACACCGGTCTTCAGAGCGGACTGTGAGAGGAGCCTAGCGGGAGCCTAGCTCCGCGGGCCGGATTAAAAGGTCCGCCGGGCCGTAGTTTGCCCATTGCTGATCTAGTGGGTCCAGTAGTATAGTCTGCCCAGAGCCATCAGCACATACTGGTGATACTGGACTATGCCCCCCGGTATCCAGAAGCCATTCCCTTGCGTAATACCTTTTGCTAGGACTATTGCCAGAGAGCTTGTCCAGGTATTTAGTCGTTTAGGTATTCCATAAGTGATATTAATGGATCAGGGCACTCCATTTATGTCCAGGGTCATGAAAGAATTATGCAAGTTGTTCAAAATCTCCCCTCTCTTTACCTCGGTCTACCACCCCCAAACCGATGGGCTTGTGGAGAGATTTAAAAAGATGCTTAACCACTTCCAGACCGGACACTTTTACCCCCTTCCTGACCAGGGCAATTTTCAGCTTTCAGTGCTATCACACTTTGACAATTGCGCAGTCATGCAACACTGTACCCAAATGATTTTTTTTACTATTTTTTTTGAGACAGATAAAGCTTTATTTTGGTGGCATTTATTCACCGCTGGGATTTTTATTTTTTTTGCTATGTATGAAAAAGTCCAAAAATTTTGAAAAAAGTGTTTTATTTATAACCTTTTGCAAATAATATTTCATCACAAATCTTGGCCAAAATTTATTCCGTTATCTTTTTAGTAAAAAAAAAAAAAAATCTAAATTTAGTTTATAACCAAAAATTATAATTTTTAAACCATTTTTTTTTTTTTTTACATTTTTATTTTTTTTTTATATTTTTTTATTTTTATTTTTTTACATACTGTCACCCTAGCAGTACAGTGTCACCATGGTGACACTGTACTACTTGTGGGGGGTGATGAAGATTTTTTTTTTACACTGATTGCTTTTACACCCATATAGGATGTAAAAGCAATCATTTCTCTTTCTCTGTCTGCATTCTTGCACTCATTGAGATGTACTGAGTGAGCTGTGATTGGTCACAGCTTGTCACATGGTACAAGGCTGTTGTGAATAGCCTTGTACCATGTGACCTCTGTGATCATTCACAGATTTCACACGTAGTAAGCAATGATGTCAGAAGTGCCATCTTGCTTTCTTCTTTGCATGTGATCACTGATTGGCCAATCAGTGATCACATAATCGGGACCTCGTACAGAGGTCCCGTCTGACGATCGGTGTTTCACTGTGTCCGGAGGACACAGCGGGCACCGGATCGTGGTGCTGCGCGCTCCCAGGGAGTGCGCACAAGCAGGGTGCGGGGAGGCCGTTTATAAATGGCCACCTGACCCTGCACTGCCACCGTTCGTCCGTTTATATGCAACAGCCGGTCGGGAAGTGGTTAAGAATATGTTAAAAAGGTGGTGGACAAGGATGGAAGAAATTGGGATTTTTTTGTTACCATACCTCATGTTTGCTATACGAGAAGTACCTCAGGCGTCTACAGGGTACTCGCCTTTTGAACTTCTGTATGGTAGACATCCCAGGGGGTTGCTAGATGTCGCAAAAGAAACCTGGGAGGGAGAGACCACGCCCTATAGAAGCATGATCGAGCATATTGCACAGATGCAGGATAGAATCGCAGCTGTCATGCCGCTTGTACGGGAACACATGGAGAAAGCCCAGGAGGCCCAGAGACGGGTTTATAACCAGGGTGCCAGGATCCGTACCTTCAACCCTGGGGATAGAGTTCTGGTGCTAGTTCCCACCGTGGAAAGTAAATTCCTCAAGATCCCTTTGAAATTAGGGAGAAAGTAGGTGAAGTAAACTATAAAGTTTACCAGCCAGAGAAAAGGAAACCTGAGCAAATATATTACATTAATCTCTTAAAACCATGGAAGGACAGAGAGAGTTTATTGGCAGTACAAGCCCCCAAAAAGATGTGGCCCCTCAGGTACCTATAACTGAAATCTTGGCAGTAGCCCAACAGAATGATGTTAAGGAGTTTGTGATAAAGAATGGAGATTTCTTCTCACCTACCTGGACTGACCACGGTCATACAGCATGACATAGTTACCCAGCCGGGGGTCCGTGTAAATGTAAATCCCTATAGAATACCCGAGACCAGGCGGGAAGCGGTGGCAAATGAAATAAAGGACATGTTAGAGTTGGGAGTGATCGCGGAATCTCACAGTGAGTGGTCAAGTCCCATAAAGTTGGTCCCAAAGCCAGATGGAATAATTCAATTTTGTAATGATTTCAGGAAATTGAACAGTGTGTCTAAATTCGATGCGTACCCGATGCCTCGGGTGGATGAGCTTATTGACAGGTTGGGAACGGCTTGTTACATAACTACCTTAGATTTGACTAAAGGCTATTGGCAGATTCCTCTAAGAGAATCTGCAAAAGAAAAGAGGGCATTCTCTACCCCGAGGGGTCCTTCCAATATAAGCGGATGCAGTTTGGTTTGCATCGTGCCCATGCCTCATTCCAAAGAATGATGGACAGAATGTTAAGACCACATCGCCAATACGCAGCTGCCTATTTGGCCGATGTCATCATCCACAGTCCAGACTGGGAGTCTCATTTGTCCCGCTTGCAATCGGTAGTAAATTCGCTTAGGAAAGCAGGTCTTACTGCCAACCCCAAAAAGTGCGCCATAGGCTTGGAGGAGGCCAAATATCTTGGCTACATTATTGGTCGAGGTCTCATTAGGCCTCAGATTAATAAAATTGAGGCGATTCAAAAGTGGCCCCAACCTGTAAATAAAAAGCAAGTCCGGGCATTTCTTTGGATCACAGGATACTACAGGCGGTTTATACCCAATTTCGCCACCATTTCAGCCCCACTGACAGACCTGACAAAAGGTAGGGGGTCGGTCATGATTGAGTGGAATCCTGAGGCAGAGACAGCATTTCAAAGGTTGAAACAAGCTCTCTGTGCCCAACTTGTGCTGGTGACCCCAGATTTCACAACAGACTTTGTGGTACAGACTGATGCCTCTGATGTGGGACTCAGTGCTGTACTGTCCCAAATCAGAGAAGGGGAGGAGCACCCCGTGGTCTTCCTGAGAAGAAAGCTTAATAAACATGAGCAAAATTATGGAATTGTTGAGAAGGAATGTTTGGCCATCAAATGGGCCTTGGAGGCCCTGAAATATTACCTGTTGGGAAGACCATTCAAATTGGTTACTGATCATGCCCCGCTCAAGTGGATGTGTGATAACAAGGAGAAAAACGTAGAGTGGCGAGGTGGTTTCTTGGACTACAAGGGTTTAAGTTTACAGTGGAACACAGAGAAACTTCAGAATAATGTAGATGCCCTTTCCCGTATCCATTGCCTGGTTGGGAGAGTTGCTCAGCCGAAGTGGCTTGAGCAGGGGGGGTGGATATGTAACAGTAGGAATGGCGAGGTGATCGATGGATGCTATGTGTCACCTTGCATTCGGGGCATATCTGGGAGGATAAGGTGAAGTCCACTCTGGGTTTTCTGACCCACTATGGCAGAGGTGGTTCCGGACCTGGTTTTGTGGTCCACTGATGACCACCAGCAGGTGGTATAAATCAGGCAGGGTTGGAGCAAGGAGCTGCTCCTGGTCTGGGACTCAGAGCCATTCCTGAAGGAGCTGTGCATGAAAGTGATTGTTATACAAACAAGAGAAAAAGGTTTGCTTACTGTTTCATTTTTTGTTGGTGACAGGGAGAAGCCCTTCAGCAGTGAGAGAGGAAAATGTCTGTGTTTAGTTAGCGCCTGGATGGCAAGGATTTATTTTCTGTTTTGTTTGTTTTTGATATTTGTAAACTTATGAATAAAGCTGACAATCAGTCAGATTTAAAGAGAGCCTGCTGTGCGGTCTACCTTTTTCCCAGGGAAGGTGATCCCCCACCTGAGCTAACCCCATATATATATATATATATATGTATGTATGTATGTATGTATATATATATCATAGTTTGTAGACTCTATAACTTTCATGTAAACCAATCAATATATCAAAGACATGTAGCAGAATATGTTTTGGCCAAAATTGATGAAGAGATTTGATCCACTCCTTTTTTTTTTTTTTGGATATGTTTTATAGCAGAAAGTAATAAAAAAAAAAAAAAAAAAATATATATATATATATATATACACACACATACACACACACACATATACATACATATATACACATTATTTTCAAAATTTTCTGACTTTTTTTTGTTTAAATAGCAAAGGAAAGAAGACCCCAGTGGTGATCAAATACCACTTAAAGAAAGCTCTATTTGTGGGAAAAATTGCCAGTTACAATAGCGCAGTGCTGAATAGCCAAAAGAAGTATGTGAACCCCTTGGGATTACGTGGAGTTTTGCATGAATTGGGCATAAAATGTGCTCTGAACGTCATCTAAATCACAACAATAGAAGAACACAGTCTGCTGAACATAATACTACACAAACATTAGATGTTGCCTTGGTTTAATTGCACATAACATGTAAACATTCACAGTGCAGGGAGGAAAAAGTATGTGAACCTTTGGACTTAATAACTGGTTGACCCTCCTTTGGCAGCAATAAACTCAACCAAATGTTTCCTGTAGTTGCAGATCAGACCTGCACAACGATCTGGAGTCATTTTGGACCACTCCTCTTCACAAAACTGTTTCAGTGTAGCAATATTCTTGGGATGTCTGGTGTGAATTGCTCTCTTAAGGTGATGCCACAGCATTTCAATGGGGTTGAGGTCAGGACTCTGACTGGGCCACTCCAGAAGGCGTATTCTGTGCTGTTGCAGCCATTGTTTTTGTTGAATGACTTGTATGCTTTGGGTCATTGTCCTGTTGCATCACCCATCCTCTGCGGAGCTTCAGTTGGCGGACAGATGGTCGTACGTTTTCCTGCAAAATGTCTTGATAAACTCTGGAATTCATTTTCCCATCAATGACAACAATCCGTCCAGGCCCTGAGGCAGCAAAGCAGCCCCAAACCATGATGCTCCCTCCGCCATGTTTCACAGTGGGGATGAGGTTTTGATGTTGGTGTGCTGTGCCTTTTTTTCTCCACACATAGTGTTGTGTGTTTCTTCCCAAACAACTCAATCTTGGTTTCATCTGTCCACAGTATATTTTGCCAGTAGTGCTGTGGAACATCCAGGTGGCCTTTTGCAAACTTCAAACGTGCTGCAATATTCTTTTTGGACAGCAATGGCTTCCTCCGTGGTGTCCTCCCATGTACTCCATTCTTGTTTAATGTTTTCCTTATTGTAGATGTGTCAACAAAAATGTTAGCATGTGCCAGAGATTTCTGTAGGTCTTTAGCTGACACTCTGGGATTCTTCTTTACCTCATGCAGCATTCTGCGCTGTGCTCTTGCAGTCATTTTTACAGGACGACCACGCCTAGGGAGAGTAGCAACAGTGCTAAACTTTCTCCATTTTTAGACAGTCTGTCTTACCGTGGACACATGAACATCAAGGCTCAAGGAGATACTTTTGTAACCCTTTCCAGCTTCATGCAATTCTTGATCGTAGGTCTTCTGAGAGCTCTTTTCTGCGAGGCATGGTTCACATCAGACAGTGCTTCTTGAAACCAGTAAACCCAAGACAGGTGTGTGTTTTTTTTTTAAGGGCAGGACAGCTGTCAGCAACACATCCAATATCATCACACTGATTGGAGTCAAGGTTGGCTCACTCCTGGCTCTAATTAGCTCTGGGAGAAGTCATTAAGCTAGGGCCTCACATACTTTTTCCTCCCTGCACTGTGAATGTTTACATGTTATGTGCAATTAAACCATGGCAACATCTAATGTTTGTGTAGTATTATGTTCAGCAGACTGTGTTCTTCTATTGTTGTGACTTAGATGACGTTCAGAGCACATTTTATGCCCAATTCATGCAAAACTCCATGGAATCCCAAGGGGTTCACATACTATTTCTTGCAACTGTATAGAGCCAGGGGTTGAAAGCCAGTTGACCCAATGGAATCAAAATTTGAAGTCTATCAAATACTTTGTATACAGCCAGCTATAGAGCCAGGGGATGAAAGCCAGTTGGGCCAATGGAATCAAAAGTTTGAAGCCTATCAAATACTTTGTGTATGGCTAGCTATAAAGCCAGGGGTCAATGCTAGTTGACTCAATGGAATAGAAAGTTTGAATTCTATCAAATACTTTGTATACGGCCAACTATAGAGCCAGGGGATGAAAGCCAGTTGGCCCAATGGAATCAAAAGTTTGAAGTAAGGCTAGTTGACTCAATGGAGTCGAAAATTTGATGCCTTTCAAATACTATATGTATGCCCAGCTAAGGAGCCAGGGGTTGAAAGCCAGTCGACCCAATGGAATCAAATGTTTGAAGTCTATCAAATACTTTGTGTATGGCTAACTATAAAGCCAGGGGTTAAGGCTAGTTGACTCAATGAAGTCAAAAGTTTGAAGCCTATCAAATACTACATGCATGGCTAGCTAAGGAGCCAGAGGTTGAAAGCCAGTTGGCCCAATGGAATCAAACGTTTGAAGCCTATCAAATACTTTGTATACGGCAAGATATAGAGCCAGGGGATGAAAGCCAGTTGGCCCAATGGAATCAAATGTTAGAAGTCTATCAAATAATTTGTGTATGGCCAGCTATAGAGCCAGGGGTCAAAGCCAGTTGACTCAATGGAATTGAAAGTTTGAATCCTATCAAATACTACATGCATGTCCAGCTTTAGCGTCAGGAGTTGAAATCCAGTTGACCCAAGGACTGAAAATGGCTACTGCAATGCAACCCACATTAGGGCTCTGCAACAATCGGAAAATAACCATCTCTATGACCAGGGATTAACTATTCCTTTAGGCAAGGAGAGACCACCATCAGTAATAGGGACTTGCCACTACTGCATTTAGGGAATGACCAAAACAGAAGCTAGAAAGATCATCCACACCTACAGGCAATGAGTTACTGCCGTGGAAGCCAAGGAGTGTCCACCTAAATTTTTGTCTAATTATTCTGAAACTGTCCTGTAGGTCAGACAAACAGAAAAGAATGTGAAAGATTTGGGTTGCTGTGTTTTCATTTGAAGTGACTCTTCCTGCCTTAGGCAGGAGTAATTGAAGGAGTGCCCGTATATTGACAACGCATGTTACCGAGTGCCAAAAGCATAAAACGCAAGACACAATTTCGCAGCGAGAACATAAACTACAATGACTGCAAAGTCTGCAAATTGTCCAATTACGCAAATGCGCCATCATTAGTATGACGACTCAATTTCACATAGCGAATAAGAGCAATGCACACTGGGGTGACCAGCTGAACCCCCACATTCACGTCCGGTGTGGGGCAGATTGGGGTTGAAGCACGGGCAGACTAACAACTCATGGGGCCCCCGGGCAACAGGGGATCATGAGGCCCCTGTGTCCTTGCCCAAACTCAAAAAAGCCTATGAAAAAGGTACCAGGGGCATCTCATGGGGCCCCATAATGACCCCAAACCCTAGGGCAGTGCCCGAGTTTCCAAATGGTCAGTCCGCCCCTGGGTTGAAGTAATCCAATGAAATGGAGGCATCTGATAGAAGGCTATCCAATGCCACATTTTGAAGCAAGTGTAAATGAACCCTTATAGTAGTGGGCAATGCACCCACCTCCGCTCACCACAAAACATCTTCGTGCATTGATTCATAAAGGGTCATATCCACGTTATCATGCCTTACAGTGCACTGCCGGCCCAATCAAAATGAAGGGGCTGCCTTAGCACAACCCATGTCAATGCATATAGACTCATTGTAATGACACCTGTGCACTGTGTGCTGTGAATGGGGTCCTAAAGGCAACCTGTATTGGGGAAAAAAAAACCACTTGGATCCATCGGATCCATCCTGCGGGGATTGTCGGCTTGCTTTACAACTTACCTTTTTGTGGAGTGGGTCCGGTGTCACCCTGTGCGGTCGGTGTCACCCGATAAGGGCCGCACCTCCCACATCTGTCTCGGGACACCACTGATGGTAGCTCCCATAGGTCTCTTACACATCTCCTGTATGGTAACCTTTGCTTAGTGCTCTCCAGAAGAGTCCACAGAGTTCCTCCTTGCAGTGTAAGTGGAAATTTTTGCAGACTCTGATGTAATGGGGCTCTGGGAGCCCTGATCAAAGGGGAATGCTGGGAACTATGATGGGGGCTCTGGCTACTAGAGACCCCCTTATATCAGAGTAACACCAGAGTCTGCAGTGTTCCCCCAATATCAGAATTCTCAGTGTTCTTTCTTAAATCAGTCTCCAGAGTTCTCCCTTACATTAGAATCTGCAGAGTCCCACCTTTCACTGTAAGGGAACTCTGAGAGTTCAGATGTAAAGGGGAACTCTGCAGATTCAGAGTTAAAAGGGAACTCTGAGTTCAGATGTTAAGTGGAACTCTGGGAGTTCAGAAGTGAAGTGGAACTCTGTGGATTCAGAGTTAAAAGGGAACTCTGTGAGTTCAGATGTAAAGGGGAACTCTGGGGATTCAAATTTAAAAGGGAACTCTTCAAGTTGAGATGTAAAGGGGAAACGCTGCGAGTTAAGATGTAAGGGGAGTACTGCTAGTTCAGTTGTGAAGGGGAACTCTGGATTCAGATGTAAAGGGGAACTCTGCAAATTAATATATAGAGTTTTCCTTTACATCTGAATACGCATATTTTCCCCTTTACATCTTAAGATATAAAGGGGGAACTCTGTGGACTCTGATGTAAGGGCGGGACTCTTGTGATTAAAATCCATATGATTAGAAATGTTATTTAATCACAAAATACATGTATAGTATATACTACAAAAAAAATTACAGTGCCCCGCCGAAGTGTTGGGGTTTGGCTTAAAGAAAAGGTGGCAACCCCATCCAAGATGGCAGAGGAAGGGGGCCCGCTGCAGAACAAGTGAAAGTGTCCGACTGCAGGACCATAATAAAGGGCCCTAAGATGGCAGTAAAGGATCCAGGGATCAGTGGAAGGGGCCTGGGCTTGGAGGGAAGGGCCCTGGGACCAAAGGTCCGGAAGGCCCTTCATGGTTTCTTCCATCAGGGGCCCTGAAGATTCTAGTTATGCCTCTGAAAGGGGCCTTAATTCGCAACTTTCATTAAAACAATATTTGGTCAATATTTGGTCATCCTTCCCTTAGAGCCTTTGGTAATGCTCCTATGTAGGGTAGGGTGTCAACGCTCCGTCCTTCTCTCCTAATTCAGTTCCTGCGTTGTCACTGGGGCTTCCAGTGGACCCTACAAGTAGTCATTTCAACACCCATTACTTAGGCATGGTTGATTGTTGTCAGCATCAAGAAACCCGACTTGACAAATGCCATGAAGACAACACCGGAGTGAAGTAAAGCCTGGCTCACACTATTGCAGGTTTGTGGCCCACGTGGCCATGGCAGCCCATTTATTTGAATGTGCTTCTGTGCCTGCCTTTCACGCAGGAAAAAGGTTGCTGCAGTATTTTGAAAATGCAGTGGCCGGGAATTTCTGTGCAATTTCCCTGAGGTTCCCCTTAAGCACACTGCATTTTTAGATTCGTCGGAGGTTCCATTAAGAATGAGTAGCAGCCCCACTCGTTTTTAAAGAACAGCACGTTTTTGGTTGTGGGGTGTTGCGGGTGCAGGAACAGGTGCGATTCTTGAACCCACAACCACCCCACATAGTGTGAAGGTAGGTGGCCACAAAGAGGCTGCAGGAGATCAGCAGCGCTGAGATTTAACAAAGAATAAAACTTTTGAAAACAGGTATTTTATAAAATACACAGCGCTTTATCATACTAATTGTGATTCAGGATTTACATTTTTTTTTTTTTTTTTTTTTTAAATATACAAAGTTAGTTTAGCTAAGCTTCCCATGTAAAGGTGGTGACAAGACAAAGGAAACTTCAACACTGCTGAAGCCAAGCCATTGTACTTCATGCTTCGGTAATTGTTCAGTAAGGGAGGAATGCGAGCTTATAAATTCCTTCAAGAGCTGCAAAATGCCCGCAGGCTATGCGTTTGTACAGGAAAAAGATAAAGTCCTTGTAACAGTCACCAGTGATGAAAAAAATAAAATGAATAAAAAAAAAAAATGTAGGTGGGATCAAGCATCGGGAACAAGTGGTTGTAGGTGGGATCAAGCATCGGGAACAAGTGGTTGTAGGTGGGATCAAGCATCGGGAACAAGTGGTCGCAGGTGGGATCAAGCATCTGCAACAAGTGGTGGCAGGTGGGATCAAGCATCTGCAACAAGTGGTGGCAGGTGGGATCAAGCATCTGCAACAAGTGGTGGCAGGTGGGATCAAGCATCTGCAACAAGTGGTGGCAGGTGGGATCAAGCATCTGTAACAAGTGGTGGCAGGTGGGATCAAGCATCTGTAACAAGTGGTTGTAGGTGGGATCAAGATCAGGAACAAGTGGTCGCAGGAGGGATCAAGCATCTGTAACAAGTGGTCGCAGGTGGGATCAAGCATCGGTATCAAGTGGTCGTAGGTGGGATCAAGCATCGGTAACAAGTGGTCGCAGGTGGGATCAAGCATCGGTAACAAGTGGTTGTAGGTGGGATCAAGCATCGGTAACAAGTGGTTGTAGGTGGGATCAAGCATCGGTAACAAGTGGTTGTAGGTGGGATCAAGATTGGGGACAAGTGGTGGTAGGTGGGATCAAGCATCGGTCACAAGTGGTGGTAGGTGGGATCAAGCATCGGTCACAAGTGGTCACAGGTGGGATCAAGCATCTGTAACAAGTGGTCACAGGTGGGATCAAGCATCTGTAACAAGTGGTTGTAGGTAGGATCAAGCATCTGTAACATGTAGTGGTAGGTGGGATCAAGCATCTGCAACAAGTGGTCGCAGGTGGGATCAAGCATCGGTAACAAGTGGTTGTAGGTAGGATTAAGCATCTGTAACAAGTGGTTGTAGGTAGGATCAAGATCGGGAACAAGTGGTCGCAGGAGGGATCAAGCATCGGTAACAAGTGGTCACAGGTGGGATCAAGCATCGGTAACAAGTGGTCGCAGGTGGGATCAAGCATCGGTAACAAGTGGTCGCAGGTGGGATCAAGCATAGGTAGCAAGTGGTTGTAGGTGGGATCAAGGATCGGTAACAAGTGGTTGTAGGTGGGATCAAGGATCGGTAACAAGTGGTTGTAGGTGGGATCAAGCATCGGTAACAAGTGGTTGTAGGTGGGATCAAGCAGAAGCATAGTCAAGGAACAAGGTTGGTAAAGGGTGGTAGCAAAGAGATGGACAGCAGCACGAGTGACAAGAGCAAGATATTGGCTGGAGAGAGCACAATAATCTGGCAGGAAGCACCAGGCATGGCTGTAATAGATAGCTCAAGGGAGGAGCAAAGGGTTCAAGGTTCAAGAGAAACAAGCTTCTAAGCAGGATCATTCAAGGAATTGTCCAGGAAGCTGTCCAGCATTCCAGGTGGCTCAGCAAGAAGAAACATTGCCAGAAATGGCAAAGGTTGCAGGTTCAGACCTGGGTCCTGATAGACAACCTTATGAGGGAAAAAAATTTACAAAAAGTACAAACAAACCAAGTAAATTATGTTACGAAAAGAAACATAAAAAAAAAACAGGTAGGACAATTGCTGAGTCTGGACCAGCATCCAGGTTCTCAGAATTATCAAAGGTCCTTTCTATCCTGTTTCTGAGACCATTGGCCTCGCTCCTTGATGAAGACCTCATCTGGTTCTATCTGTGCTTCAAAAACTGCCTTTTCCATCCACTAGAATCATTTTTTTTTCTTTATTCCCACTTACAAAGTTTTATTTTTTTCTGCAAAGTTTCCCTCAATAGAGAAGTGAAGGGGTTATGCGTAATGTGGTTTGATAATTTAGTTTTAAGTTTGGGTTGCTCAATGTGCGTGATTCACTTGTTACTGACCATCTGTTCTCTGAACTGCCTTTTGTTCGCAGAGTCGCAACAAGTGTTTCCTGTATCTAGCTGTTCTTGCCTTAGGACTTTTCACCCACTCGTATTCGCAGGAAAGCTTAGCTATACATGTGTAGGTTTTTTTGCAGGTGTCACAGCAACTCACAAGTTTTCGGTAATTGACAAAAGTTCAAAATTGCAATTAGTAATCTGTCAAAATTTTTGAAGAACTATGTCATGTTTCCAGTGTCACCCCAAACCTCCTTCTGCCTTCACTCCAATGCTTCCTCCTACTCTTTAATACCAGCACTCCTCCACCTCAATGTTAGCACCCCAACCTTCCTCCTCACTGCCAGCACCCCAGATAGTCTTTTCCTCCTCAAAGTCAGCACCACAATCCTTCTCTTCCTTACCACCAGCACTCTAACCCTCCTCCTTTTCTTACCACTAGCACCCCAACCCGTCTCCTGCTCCTCACTGCCAGCACCCCAGATAGTCTTTTCCTCCTCAAAGTCAGCACCACAATCCTCCTCTTCCTTACCACCAGCACTCTAACCCTCCTCCTTTGCCTACCACTAGCACCCCAACCCGTCTCCTGCTCCTCACTGCCAGCAACCCAGATAGTCTTTTCCTCCCCAAAATCAGCACCACAATCCTTCTCTTCCTTACCACCAGCATTCAAACCCTCTTCCTTTGCTTACCGCTAGCACCCCAAACCTTCTCCTGCTCCTCACTGCCAGCATCCCAGATAGTCTTTTTCCTCCTCAAAGTCAGCACCACAAACCTTCTCTTCCTTACCACCAGCACTGTAACCCTCCTCCTTTTCTTACCACTAGCACCCCAACCCTTCTCCTGCTCCTCACTGCCAGCACCCTAATCCTCCTCCTTGTACTTCGCCTCTGCCTCCTGCTGTCTCATGGCATTCCACATGCTGGTGGAAGGCTGGGATAACCCTCTGTTCAAAATGTTTAGGGCTGCCGTACGACTTCTCGGCAAAATATTGGCGGCTGGATACCTGGCACCAGGCAACAATTTCTCATAAAGGGGTGTTTGATAACTAACAAGAAGACACTGGACATAGGGGTGATTTGGGAACGTTTGTTCTTCCACTCCAGCAGCTAATCCATGAAAAAAGCACTGCGGAGGTCTGTGGACTAGGCTTATGGATCACTGAAAAAATATCGCTATGAACTCCTCCTAGTCAGTTGGCACAGTTATGGCAGAGTTGGCTGAAGAGGAGGAAAGGAGGGGAGAAGAGTATGTGGTTAGCACTAGAAAGTAAGTGTTTGCACTGCCGACTTGGGAAAGTTGAGAAAAAAAAGGGTGCATCAGTAGCAGGAAATTGGCTGCTTTCCACCAGTGAGAATGGATAGGATGCAATAGCAAACCTATAACAAATAGTGGCTGCTATGCATCATTGTAGTACGATATTTTTATTGAAAAGTTTAGAGTAGGAAACAAACTGGGTTATGCAGAAATGTGATATATAAACGTATATTAAATGGATGCTATGCATCTTTGAAGAGGACGAGGAGGAAATGAGAGCATGAGCAACACTATAACAGAAAGTGGCTGCCCTGTGCCCGTGAGAAGTAGAAGCAGGAAAAGTAAAGAAGATGTTGTTAATGCTTCCATCAATGAAGAGATATTGTGGGATGGGAGAAATTAGGGAAGGAGAAGAAAGACATGGAGATAAAGAAGGTGGTGCAGGAGGAGAAGGAGGACATGGAGGAGGAAAAGGGGGTTTTGGAGGTAAAGGAGGAGGTGGAGGAGAAGGAGGACAAGGTAAAGAAGGATGTGAAGGAGGAGAAGAAGTACAGGGAAGTAAAGTAATAGGTTGAGCAGGACATGGCAGTAGAGGAGGATGTGGAGAAGGACATTGAGGTTAAGGAGGAGAAGAAAGGCATGAAGGAAGAGGAGGAGGAGAAGGAGGACATGGAGGAGGAAAAGGTGGTGGGGGGTAAAGGAAGGAGTAGAGGAAAAAGAGGACATGGAGGTAAAAAAGGAGGTCATGAAGGTAGAGACAAAGTTGGTGGATAAGAAGAACATGGAGTTAGAGGAGGCTGTGGAAAAGGAACAGATAGACTTAGAGGAGGATGGGGATGAGATTACGGAGGATATGGAGGAAGACGAGGGGGGGGTGGAGGATATCAGGGTAAGAGGGAGGTGGAGGAGGAGAAGGACATGAAGGTAGAGGAGGAGGAGGGGGAGGTGGAGAAGAGAGAAGAAAAGACATGGAGATAGAGGAGGACAGGGAGTAGGAGATGAAGGATATGGAGGTAAAGGAAGGGGTGGAGAAGGAGGACATGGAGGTAGAGGAGGATGTGGAGGAGGCGAAGGAGCAGATGGAGCTAGAAGAGGGCATGGATGAGGAGAAGAAGGTGGAGGAGGAGAAGGATATGGAGGTAAAGAAGGAAGTGAAGATGGAGCAGATGGAACTAGAAGAGGAGGACATGGATGAGGAGAAGGAGGTGGATGAGGAGAAGGAGGACATGGAGGTAGAGAAGAATGTGAAGAAGGAACAGATGGAGCTAGAAGAGGACATGGATGAGGAGAAGGAGGTGTAGGAGGAGAAGGACTTGGAGGTGGAGAAGATACAGATGGAGCTAGAAGAGGATGTGGATGAAGAGAAGGAGGATATGGAGGAGGAGGAGAAGGAGGATATGGAGGTAGAAGACAGGGAAAGGGAAGACATTGAGGTAGAGGGGGAGGAAGAAAAAAGGGACATTGAGGTAGAGGAGGACGTGGAGAAGGTGCAGATGGAGTTAGAGGAGGACATGGATGAGGAGGAGAAGAAGAAGGAGGTAGAGCTGAAGATGAATGGGAAAGAGATGGGGGAGGAAGTGGAGTGTCAGGAATCAAGGAATGACCAGAAAGGTGTGGACTGACACAGGGAAAAGCAAGTAATATAATACAGTTTATTATTAGCCACCCAGATATATATCTATATAAACGCACAGTGAACAAACTAACCTTCCACTAATCTTAGGAGGTGCAGGAACACAGGCGTAGTCAGGGCTGGAGAGGTGGAATGGTCAGGCCGGCCGTAGGGTTCTGTAACGACTGCCTGGGGGTACCTCTAGCGGTCCTCAGGGCAGGATTCCCCAGGGCGCGGAGTCTAAGCCCCAGTCTGCCTTTTCACCAGAGCCCCTGATGGTGGGGATGGACTTGGCGCAGGACTGAGACTAGGTCGCGGCCCCTGAGTACACCTGCTAGTGGTAGGGGGATCCGCCAGAGGTATGTGCAGGTACGGCTGGATCCGTGCAGGATGGATGGATGGCAGAGTAGTTAGCATGGTCAGACAAGCCGGGTCGGTAACAGTGGAGGCAGATCAGTACAGAGCAGCAGGCAAAGAGTAAACGGGTCACAAGCCAAGGTACAGCAACAGGAGGTCAAACAGCATAGGAGTAGGCAGAAGAATAGTCAGGGATGAGCCAGTAGTCAGAACAGGAGACGGTCAACAGAGATCAGGATCAAGCCGGGTCAGCAACGAAGCAGGAACACAGGATACAGGTACAGAGGCTCATGGGAAAACATACACCAAGGCCCAGAGCACAGGCCTGGTCATGCCTTATATACACCTTTCTGTAATCAGCCCCAGGTTTGGCTGATTGTGAGCTTCTGGCTGCTAAGAGCACCCGCTGGTCAGCTCTGGTACTGCAGCCCACACGGCAGGAGAGTCCCACCACCAGTGCTGAGAGCACCCGCTGGTCAGCTCTGGTACTGCAGCCCACACGGCAGAAGAGTCCCACCACCAGTGCTGAGAGCACCCGCTGGTCAGCTCTGGTACTGCAGCCCACACAGCAGGAGAGTCCCACCACCAGTGCTGAATCCATTCCTGACATGGAGATGGAGGAGTAAGAAGTAGATGTGTAATTTTGTTTCCTGGGGGATTCAGCGCTCTTATATTATTGTGTAGTTTATCTAGCTGGCATCATAAGGTTGATATCACAAAAAAATACCAGCTATATTCTACCTGAATACATTTTTAATGTGGAAGTGTACTACTGCAGGTGTTTATTTTTTTTTATCAATCTAAGATTGAAAACATCAGGAGTGAAAATATGCTGCAGCATAGGTGTTGCTAGAATTGTGAAAGACCAAGAGAACCCCCAGGCACACTAAAGAGAGTCCCTTAAAAGGTAATAAGTCTGAGCTTACTCAGTGCACACGTATGAAGCCACACTCTTTGTACCTACAAAATATGCTTTTATTGTTCAAACACAATTGAAAGTCACACAGACGCCCATAAACCTCAGGGTAAAGAATCATATTTTGAAAATGGGCACCTCCCCCTCGTGCCTCTTCCCCAGATTTCTCGGTCAGGATCAATAGCACCACTATCAACCCATCCCCACATGTCAGGGTGCTAGGGGTAACCCTGGACTCTGAAATATCCTTTCAGGCCCACATCCAATCCCTGTCCAAATGATGCCACCTCAACCTCCGCAACATCTCCAAAATATGCCCCTTTTTAACCAATGGTACCATAAAGCTCCAAACTCACTCCCTGGTTTTCACTCGCCTTGACTACTGCAACTCCCTCCTCATTGGCTTACCTTTAGATAGGTTATCCCCCCTCCAGTCCATCATGAATGCCGCTGCCAGGCTCATCCACCTTACCAACTGTTCAGTGTCTGCTACCACTCTCTGCCAATCCCTCCACTGGCCTCCATTCAGTGTCCTCCACCCCTCTCTGCCAATCCCTCCACTGGCTTCAATTCAGTGTCCTCCACCCCTCTCTGCCAATCTCTCCACTGGACTCCATTCAGTGTCCTCCACCCCTCTCTGCCAATCCCTCCACTGGCCTCCATTCAGTGTCCTCCACCCCTCTCTGCCAATCCCTCCACAGGCCTCCACTCGCTCAACGAATAAAATTCAAAATACTAACAACAACTTACAAAGCCATCCACAATTCTGCACCCAGCTACATCACCAACCTGGTCTCAAAATATCAACCAAACCGCTCTCTTAAATCCTCCCAAGACCTTCTGCTCTCTAGTTCCCGTGTCACCTCCCCACGCGCGCTCACCTCCAGGACTTCTCCCGAGCTTCTCATATCCTATGGAACTTCCTACCCCAATGTGTCCAGCTATCAACAAATACTATCCATCTTTAGACGATCCCTGAAAACCTCTCTCTTTAAAGAAGCCTATCCTGCTTTTAACTAGTAATCTGCCTTTTATTTCCCCCATCAGCTCATCTCCCCCACAGCTATTACCTCTTGTATCACTCAACCCTTCCCCGTAGATTGTAAGCTGTAATGAGCCAGGCCCCCTGTTTCCTCTTGTACCATATTATATTGTAACTGTACTGTCTGCCTTCATTTTGTAAATCGCTGTGCAAACTGTTGGCGCCATACAAATCCTGTATAATAATAATAACCACTTAGCAACCAGAAAAACCAGCAACAGTTTAAATGATAAACACCTTGGTAAGGAATATTTGTGGAATGGAGAATTTACAACACAGCATTTAGAATGAGGTATTATGGAACAGGGACTGTGCAATGTACAACACAGCATATAGAAAGAGGTGGCGTGGTATAGGGAATGCAGAACAGAGTGTACAGAATGAGACAGAATAGGGAATGTATAGAAATCCAAATACATTTCTGCTCTCTTAAACAATCATACGGTGAAAGCAGCTCGCACAGGTAAAAGACTAAAAACGTTAACAAGTCCATGAATTAAAAAGGAAAAAATCCACATATTCTGTGAAACCGGAAAGAAGGGGTGACACCCGGGGGTGTATTTACCACAAGGCATTTGCCTAGGGCGGCATTTATTAGGGGGGCAGCAGTGCCCCCCAGAAGAAAGGACATATGTGGCATAGGGACCAGGTGGGATCCAAGAGGGGCTGCTTGATGGTGTATGCAGAGCCTGACTGTCATTCCCGGGAATGTCCAGAGCTGTGTAGCTGTGGGGTGTTAGTGGAAGGCTCTCTCAGGTGGGGATGGGGCAGGGGTGTTGGTGGTCACTGTCAGGTGGGGGGAGGGTCTGGTGTTGGTCGGTGTCAGGCTCTCTCCACCGGGGAGGTGGTCGTCCGATTTTTGTGTGCACAAAACCTAAATACACCACTGGTGACACCTCAAACTCCCTGGTGAAAACGTCAAGAAGGAGGTCTTACTGGAGCTATGGGGTTTTCCAATGAATGAAAAGCCAACAGTGCTTTAGGGATTAACCCTGATCTTCTCCATGATAGATGGCACAACGGTGTTTCAAGTTGTGGTTCCGCTACAACTCTGCTCTCCACCAGTAGAAGCATGCAAGATATGAAGGCTAATAATGCAGTATGTCCTTACATAAATGTTTAATAAAAGTAAAATATTGCACGTACAATTGGTTTAAAACACAAAGCCATCAAAGACAATCACAGGGCTGCAGCAATACACAGTGTCTGTTCAGCGTGGTGACATCACGTTAAGGGGTGGAGTTTAATGTGACGTCACCACGTTGAACAGCCACTGGCCAACATTGGTGTATTGTATTGGGATTGCCGCAGCCCCATGAATAGCGCAGTATGTGGAATAGGGAATTTACAGTGTAGTAAATAGAATATTGAGGAACATGCACCCAGCCATCCACATGATGTAAAAGAAAACGTGATTCATCAGACCATGCCACCTTCTTCCATTGCTCTTTGTCAAGTTCTGTTGCTCATGAGCCCATTGTAGGCACTTTTGGTTGTGGACATGGGTCAGCATGGCCACTCTGACTTTCCTGCAGCTGCACAGCTCAATATACAACAAACTGCGATATCCATTTTTTTTCTGCTTTCGATGCATCAACTTCAGGGACAACATGTTCATTTGCTGCCTAATATATCCCACCCACTTTCAGATGTCATTGTCACAAGATAATCAATGTTATTCACTTTACCTGAAGCTATGACGGGTTGGTATATATATATATATATATATACTGTATATCCTTATTTGTGAAATGTTTTAATCTTGTTTTAGATAAGAAGGTGATATCTACAGTTTAAAGCCCTGAAGAAGTGGGACTTTCACAACCCCTGAAACGCAGTGGATTTGTCTTGATGATCTACAATAAAATACACTATATAGCCAAAAGAATTGGGATGGCTGCCTTTATAGGAACTTTAATGGTCCCCCAGTCTTAGTCCGTAGGGTTCAATATTGAGTTGGCCCCGCCCTTTCCACACACATGACCTTTAATGGCCCCCCAGTCTTGGTCCGTAGGGTTCAATATTGAGTTGGCCCCGCCCTTTCCACACACATGACCTTTAATGGCCCCCCAGTCTTAGTCCGTAGGGTTCAATATTGAGTTGGCCCCGCCCTTTGCAGCTATAACAGCTTCAACTCTTCTGGGAAGGCCGTCCACAAGGTTTAGGAGGGTGTCTATGGGAAGGTTGGACCATTCTTCCAGAAGCACATTTGTCAGGTCAGGCACTGATGTCGGGGGAGGAGGCCTGGCTCACAGTCTCCACTATAATTCATCCCAAAGGTGTTCTATGGGGTTGAGGTCAGGACTCTGTGCAGGACAGTCAAGTTCCTCCACCCCAAACTGGCTCCTCCATGTCTTTATGGACCTTGCTTTGTGCACTGGTGCGCAGTCATGTTGGAACAGGAAGGGGCCATCCCCAAACTCTTCCCACAAAGTTGGGAGCATGGAATTGTCCAAAATGTCGCCTTAAGAGTTCCCTTCACTGGAACTAGGAGGCCAAGTCCAACCCCTGAAAAACAACCCTACACCATAATCCCCCCTCCACCAAACTTTGCACTTGGCACAATGCAGTCAGGCATGTACCGTTCTCCTGGCAACCACCAAACCCAGACACGTCCATGGGATTGCCAGACAGAGAATTGTGATTGGTCACTCTAGAGAACACATCTCCACTGCTCTAGAGTCCAGTGGCGATGTGCTTTACACCACGGCATCCGACGCTTGGCATTGCATTTGGTGATGGAAGGCTTGGATGCAGCTGCTCGGCCATGGAAACCCATTCTATGAAGCTCTCTACGCACTGTTGTTGGGCTCATCTGAAGGCCACACCAAGTTTGGAGGTCTTTAGCTATTGACTCTGCAGACAGTTGGCGACTTCTGCGCACTGTGCGCTTCAGCATGCGCTGACCCCGCTCTGTCATGTGACGTGGCCTACCACTTGGTGGCTGAGTGGCTGTTGTTCCCAGTTGCTTCCACTTTGTTATAATCCCACTAACAGCTGAGCGTGGAATATTTAGTAGCCAGGAAATGTCACAGATGGACTTATTGCCCAGGTGGCCACCTATCACGGGACAACGCTTGGAGTCACTGAGCTCCTGAGAGCGACCCATTCTTTCACCAATGTTTGTAGAAGCCGTCTGCATGCCTAGGGGATGGATTGTATACACCTGTGTCCATGGAGGGGATTGGAGCATCTGAATCACATGATATGGAGGGGATTGGAACACCTGAATCACATGATTGGGAGGGGATTGGAACACCTGAATCACATGATGATTTGGAGGCGGGCCCAATACTTTGGCAATATAATGTATCATTCTAGACTTTATAAATAGGCCCTGGTCCACACATATGCAATTCTGCATATCACACAGATATGACAGACTAGATATTATGTGTTCCTATTGAAGTGGTTAACACTGATGTGATCCATAGACATTGCGTTTTGAGTGCGATTCCAAAAAGAGTCCTGTGCGAATTTGGAGCTGTGCATTCCAGACTCTCAAGTGATAGAGTATAGTGGCATCAGAAGGTCAGCGATAGGATTGCGATTGGCAGGCATTTTTGTATTAAAGTCATTGAAAGGCAATATTGCATTGAAGTCAACAGAGGGCAATTATACATTGAAGTCAATGGAAATGCAGAAGCCAAGATCACACCTCTGATGAAATCGCACTCAAACAGCAATGCTATTCACACAGAAACGCACGCATAAATCGCAATGTGATTCCAGCACACGTATGTGTGAAGCCAGAGTAAAGCTGCGCTTCTATCATTTATTGTATATTTCTGTTTTTATCTCTGTCAGAATGCAGGCGTTCTAAGTCAGAGCAATCGTTCTAATCCCATGTTTATCTCACAGCCCTTTGAATACACATCGAGGAATCCAGCATTCCTCACATAAGCTAGGTTTACACAAGTGACAGATCTTGCCGCTCCTCTGAAAAGCGATCTGTAGAGGCATTTGACAGGTGGTATGTCATGTCCTTGCAGCCTGTTTTAACCCTGTAAATGCCACGCCACAAATACAAGCATTGCGCACGGTTGCAGGGTGGTTGCTTGAAAAGTCAGTTCTGCCCACCGAACCAGGGGCGGACTGACAACTCATGGGGCCATAGGGGATCATGGGGTCCCTGTGTTCTCGCCCACACCCAAAAAAGCCTATGAAAAAGCCAATGAAAGGTACCAGGGGCATCTCATGGGGCCTCCTACTGACCCTGGGCCCTCAGTGAGTGCCCTAGTGCTCGCATGGTCAGTCCGCCCCTGCACCGAACATAACTAGTGATGGACCGAACCAGGGGCGGACTGACAACTCATGGGGCCCCCTGGCAATAGGGGATCATGGGGCCCCTGTGCCCTTGCCCAAACTCAAAAAAGCCTATGATAAAGGTACCAGGGGCATCTCATGGGGCCCCCTACTGACCC
>CATNWA010020231.1:0-50000 GCA_951230385.1 Staurois parvus | reverse complement strand
CCAAAATCAGTCCGCAAAACACGGTGCAATGTGCAGAATCGGGTCGCATAGGTGTGATCCGATTCTAGTGCGGACCTGCATGTTTCTGGTGCGGGTGCGGTGTGATTAGAGCCATACAAAATGTACGACTCCAATCGCACCGCACACAAATTGCATGTGATTTGCATAGGAATGCGATGCGGTTCCTGTGCGAATCACCTGCGATATACCGCACCGCATGTATGTGAATCCAGGCTAAATGCATCTCCCTGGAAAAGAACTGCTGGACTAGTTGCTGCAAGAAAATACATTTATAAATAACTCTGTCTTATGGATTGACAACACCGCCGACCCGAAAAAAAAAAAAAAAAAAAAAGAAGAACTGCTTTCGACTCCCGCTGACTAACAGCTGCACCGCAATGACAGTTCTTAAAAACTGTAAAGACATACAAGAGGGCGGGGTAACCCCTTGTGACCCCCCTTGTGACATCATCATGTTCTGTGATTGGCCAAAGCATTGCACCTGACCTGTGGTCCGGTGCATTGCTTTGGCCAATCACAATGCGCTTTGGCCAATCACAATGCACTTTGGCCAATCACAATCACAATGCACTGTTTTTTTTTGCCTTTACGCATTCTATGCATGAAGGTAAAAACCTTGTGTGTACTGCTCCCCCCTCAGCCCCCCAAATACTTATCTGAGCCCGATCCTGATCCAGCGATGTGCACAGGAGTCTTGGCTCTCCCAGGTCTCTCTCTTCTCATTGGCTGAGACACAGAAACTGGAGCCATATTCTCCCAGTTCTGTCAATCACAGCCAGTGAGCAGCGATGGGGGGCTGAGCCCCGCTCTGTGTGTCACACAGAGGAGCGAGCACTCACGGGAGACCCCCCAGAGAAAGCAATGTGCTCTGGGGTCACCTAACAAGGGGGAGGGCACAGAGGGGACCTGAGAAGAGGAGAATATTTATGCCAAAGGGTCATAATACAATACAAAGGGTCTGAATACTTATACCAATGTGATCACTTGATCATTTTTAATAAATTCGCAAACATTTCTAACATTCACTTTCATTGTCATTACGGGGTGCTGAGTGTAGATTATTGAGGAAAAAAAAAAAGAATTTGAACATCTGTAGAAACAAAACTGACAAAGGTGAAGGGGGTCTGAATACTTCCAGAATGCTCAGCATATGTAGCCCACCAAGACGTATCGTCTTTATAGGCGCTCATCGTTTTTGGACCCAGTAAACCAGATGTCCTCGATGGAAAAACAAAACTGACCGGATTTCGGTTCTAAAGTCGTATTTCAAATAGTTGTACTGTCAGCGTGAAATATAACATGCTGACATTTCACACCGGCTATAATTAGTACACGCCCCAAGAAAAATACAACTAGGAATTTGATGAAAGGTAAAACGTGACAACTCAGACAGACTCGTCCTGCCTCCTTCTTCTGCAAAATGCGCGCATGGCATTCCATCTGGGCCAATAGTTGTCGGAGTCGTTGGGTGACCCGTAATTGTGCACAGAGGCCACCGCTGTGGTCCAACTGCCTGTCCTTCAGGAGTAACTCCACTTGTGGAAGAAAAATCGAAAAAAACAAAACAAAAAAAAACCAAGAAAACTAAAAAGAACTAAAAAAAAACCTAAAAAAATTCTACTAAATAAATAACAATAATAACAATTACAAAAAATAAATAAACAATAATAATAATAAAAATATATATACTATGTGTGTATATATATATATATATATATATATATATATATACATAGTATATATATTTTGTATTATTAAAAATAATAATAATAGTATATATATTTATTATTATATATATATATATATATATATATATATATATATATATATTTTTTTTTTAATTATTATTTATTATTTTTTTAGGTTTCTTTTCAGATATAGATATATAGATAGATATACAGTGAAGGAAATGCGTATTTGCTCCCCGGGTGATGGGATGAACATGCAGATCAGTCATCATTTGTTAGATGCATTTCTGCTGAATTTGTTGTTGTATTCTGTCTCTCAGTGTTACACCGAACATTCCATTGTTAGACCGATCATTTCTGTGTGAGGGGCGAACATTCCATTGTTAGACCGATCATTTCTGTGTGAGGGGCGAACATTCAGCATCAGCAGGGGAGCAAATACACATTTCCTTCACTGTATATATATATCTAGATAGATACTGTAGATAGATAACATATAAAAAATTGCTACACAAGTCATAAAAGGACACATATCTACTTACACTCGCCGCTCCATAGAGGAGAATAGAGGTTCTGATTGGGTCTGTCTAAAAAACGGGCAGGCGGACCCGATCGGATCATCTGTGTGAAAGGGGCCTTACGCAGAAGTCTGCACTAACATACCACATGGAAGAAAAATATATTTGAAATGCTACAATTTTGACCATATTCAGTTTATTTCAATATATATATATATACTGCATGTTGAAATGCATTTTTATTACAAAGTATATGAAAAATATTTTTAAAAATACATTTCAAATATACTGCATGTCTTTAAAAATACAAATCTACATTTTTGGAATGCATTTACAAATATATGTAAAAATATATGTTAAAATACTTTTTTATATGTTACAAAAATCTGAAGAATTTTTTTATTATATATATTTTTAAAATATATTCTTCAGATTTTATTTTTTTTTTGCTATATAAATGAAAAAGTCCAAACATTTTGGAAAAAAAAGTGTTTTTCTTATATAATTTTGCAAATAAATAATCTTTCTTCATAAATCTTGGCCAAAATGTATTCATCTATATTTTTAGTAAAAAAAAAATTAAATAACCCAAATTAGTTTATAACCAAAAAGTATAATTTAAAAAAAAAAAAAGTTTACATTTTTATATTATTATTTTTTTTGTTTTTACATACTGTCACCCTAGCAGCACAGGGTCACAATGGTGACACTGTACTACTTGTGGGGGGTGATGAAGGTTTTTTTTTTTTTTTTAACACTGATTGCTTTTACACCCATAAAGGCTGTAAAAGCAATCATTTCTCCTCTCTGGCTGCATTCCTGCAGCCATTGAGAAATACTGTGTGAGCTGTGATTGGTCACAACTTGTCACATGGTACAAGGCTGTTGTGAATAGCCCTGTACCATGTGATCTCTGTGATCATTCACAGATTTCACACGTAGTAAGCAATGATGTCAGGAAGTGACATCTTGCTTACCACTATTCCTGTGATCACTGATTGGCCAATCAGTGATCACATGATCGGGATCTCACACAGAGGTCCCGTACAGCAATTGGTGTTCCTCTGTGTCCGGAGGACAGTTAGGGCTTGTTCACACGCGACTAATTTCTAATGCTTGACCAACGCCCCTATAGTGTAGGACAGGCATTTGGGGAACGTTTTTAATGCTTCCAAAATGCCTTCTGTGCATTTTTGAGGCATTTGATAGGCATTTTCCAAACATTAAAACAACAAACGCCTATAATGAAGTTTAATGGTATTAACGCTCCACAAACACCCCGCGAAGGCCTGCCAGGCATTTGAGGAGCGTCGCCATAGACTTGAACGGGAGGATTCAACTCCTCCTGACTCAACATGAGGCATCAATTTTGCAGCAACGCCAAACGCTTCAGTGTGAACAGCGCTGTGTGCTGCCATGTGTAGGATTTTCATAGGCGTTTGAGGAGTGTTAAAAACGGTTCCCAATCGCCTGTCTAACACCTTGCTGCCAACAGCCGCTCTATTGCCATTTGCAACTCTTTGCAGGTCTGTTGTGGTTGCCTGTTGCCATGTCAACTGAGCAGAATGGGAGCGTCCAGGGGCGGACTGACCATTTGGGCACCCGGGCACTGCCCGAGGGCCCGGGGTCAATAGAAGGCCCCATGAGATGCCCCTGGTAACTTTCATAGGCTTTTTTGGGTGTGGTTTGAGTGTGGGCAAGGACACAGGGGCCCCATGATTTCCTATTGCTCTGGGGCCCCACGAGTTGTCAGTTCACCCCTGGGAGCGTCTGTCCCACCCGCAGCTGCTCTATTGCCATTGGCAACGCCTTGCAGTTCTGTTGTGGTTGACTGTTGCCATGCCAACTGAGCAGAGCGGGAGCGTCTGTCCCGCCCGCAGCCGCTCTATTGCCATTGGCTCCTCCTTGCAGGTCTGTTGTGGTTGCCTGTTGCCATGCCAACTGAGCAGAGCGGAGCGTCTGTCCTGCCCACAGCCGCTCTATTGCCATTGGCAACTCCTTGCAGCTCTGTTGTGGTTGCCTGTTGCCATGCCAACTGAGCAGAGCGGGAGCGTCTGTCCTGCCCACAGCCGCTCTATTGCCATTGGCAACTCCTTGCAGCTCTGTTGTGGTTGCCTGTTGCCATGCCAACTGAACACAGCGGGAGCGTCTGTCCCGCCCACAGCCGCTCTATTGCCATTGGCTCCTCCTTGCAGCTCTGTTGTGGTTGCCTGTTGCCATGCCAACTGAACAGAGCGGGAGCGTCTGTCCCGCCCACAGCCGCTCTATTGCCATTGGCAACTCCTTGGAGGTCTGTTGTGGTTGCCTGTTGCCATGCCAACTGAGCAGAGCGGGAGAGCGTCTTGCCTGTGTAGAATGCTGGCCGCCACGCGGATGACGCGCTCTCCAGTCAGTCCCGGACTCCAGGTGGGTGTGTCCATCTTGTGTTCTCCTCAGGGCCAGGCTCGCTTTACCACTGCTGCGTGCTGCTGGGGAATTCCATTCAGAGTCTAAGCCCCGGTTCACATATCCACGTTCCTGCGCCGCGTTTTGCTCTGACACGAGAACCTATTCATTTGAATGGACTCCGGTGCCCCGGAACACGCAGGGAAGAAGTTTCCGCACTACTTCTGAAAACGCAGCCGAGGTTGCAATGCCGGCACTGGCAAAACACAGGTCACATGACGCGTTTGCGTTCCATTCATTTTTAGTGGCATCAAAACGTGGTGTTGTTGAGATTGTTAAGCGATTTATTGCACAGCAAACACTCCAAAACCACACCGCGTTCTGAGGTGCCGCTAAAAGTGAACGGAACACAAACAGTACCGGCATTGCAGCGCGATTTGGAATCGTGGGCAGAATCCGCACAACACACAGTCCCAAATCACTAGATGTGAACAAGGCCTTAACTACTTCCGGACACTTTCCCCCCCTTCCAGTCCGGACACTTCCCCCCCCCCTTCCAGTCCGGACACTTCCCCCCCCCTTCCAGTCCGGACACTCCCCCCCCCCCCCCAGTCCGGACACTCCCCCCCCTTCCAGTCCGGACACTTTCCCCCCCTTCCAGTCCGGACACTTTCCCCCCCCCTTCCAGTCCGGACACTTTCCCCCCCCTTCCAGTCCGGACACTTTCCGACCCCTTTCCAGTCCGGACACTTTCCCCCCCCTTCCAGTCCGGACACTTTCCCCCCCCCTTCCAGTCTGGACACTTTCTCCCCCCTTCCAGTCCGGACACTTCCCCCCCTTCCAGTCCGGACACTTTCACCCCCTTTCCAGTCCGGACACTTTCCCCCCCTTCCAGTCCGGACACTTCCCCCCCTTCCAGTCCGGACACTTTCCCCCCCTTCCAGTCCGGACACTTTCACCCCCTTCCCCCCCCAGGCCAATTTTCAGCTTTCAGCGCTATCACACTTTGAATGACAATTGCGCGGTCATGCAACACTGTACCCATAGGAATTTTTTAGCATTTTTTTGAGACAGATAAAGCTTTATTTTGGTGGTATTTATTCACCGCTGGGATTTTTATTTTTTTGCTATATAAATGAAAAAGTCCAAACATTTTGAAAAAAAAGCGTGTTTTTTCGTATAAAATTTTGCAAATAAATAATCTTTCTTCATAAATCTTGGCCAAAATGTATTCATCTATATATTTAGTAAAAAAAAAAAAAATAACCCAAATTAGTTTATAACCAAAAATTATAACTTTTTAAAAAGTTTACATTTTTATTTTTTTTATATTATTATTTTTTTTTGTTTTTACATACTGTCACCCTAGCAGCAGAGGGTCACCATGGTGACACTGTACTACTTGTGGGGGTGATGAAGGGTTTTTTTTTTTTTTTTTTTTTTTTACACTGATTGCTTTTACACCCATAAAGGCTGTAAAAGCAATCATTTCTCCTTCTCTCTGGCTGCATTCTTGCAGCCATTGAGAAATACTGTGTGAGCTGTGATTGGTCGCAGCTTGTCACATGGTACAAGGCTGCTGTGAATAGCCCTGTACCATGTGATCTCTGTGATCATTCACAGATTTCACACGTAGTAAGCAATGATGTCACAAGTGACATCTTGCTTACTACTCTTCATGTGATCACTGATTGGCCAATCAGTGATCACATGATCGGAATCTCACACAGAGGTCCCGTACAGCGATTGGTGTTCCGCTGTGTCAGGAGGACAGTTAGGGCTTGTTCACACGCGACTAATTTCTAACGCTTTCCAAACGGTCCTATAGCGTTAGACAGGCATTTCGGGAACATTTTTAATGCTCCCCGAATGCTCCGCAAACACCCTCTGTGTGTTTTTGAGGCATTTGATAGGCGTTTGCCAAGCGTTTAAACCGCACCACAAATACCTCTAATGAGGTTTTATGGTATTAACGCTCCGCAAAGGCCTACCAGGTGTTTGACGAGCGTCACCATAGACTTGAACAAGAGGCAGGGGCGGACTGACCATTTGGAAACTCGAGCACTGCCCGGGGGCCCGGGGTCAGTAGGGGGCCCCATGAGATGCCCCTGGTACCTTTTTCAAGGACAGAGGGGCCCCATGATCCCCTATTGCCCAGGGGCCCCATGAGCTGTCAGTCTGCCCCTGACAGGAGTCTTCAACTCCTCCTGACTCAACACGAGGCGTCAATTTTGTCGCGACGCCAACGTTTCAGTGTGAACAGCGCTGTGTGCTGCCATGTGTAGGATTTTCATAGGCGTTTGAGGAGCGTTAAAAACACTTCCCACACACCTGTGTAACACCTGTCCTGCAGATTTGACAAGTAGTAAGCAATGATGTCAGAAAGTGACATCTTGCTTACTACTAGTCATGTGATCACCGAGGGTTTGGATGGGTTTGGGAAGTGAATATTTGAGCTGGGGGGGGGGTATCTGTGCAAGTGAGGTGGAATTTGGGGGTTGGGATTTGGGATAGGAGGGTGAAGTGGAGGTTGAGTGGGGGGTGGATTTGTGCTAGATGAGGGATTTGGGGAGTGAATATGTGAGCTGGGGGGGGGTATCTGTGCTAGGGAGGTGGAATTTGGGGGTTGGGATTCATGCTAGGAGGGTGACATGGGGGTTGGGGGTGGGATTTGTGCTAGATGAGGGATTTGGGGAGTGAATATGTGAGCTGGGGGGGGGGGGTAATGCTAGGGAGGTGGAATTTGGGAGTGAGGATTTGTGCTAGGAGGGGAGATCTGAAGGGGAGAAAATTACTGCTGTGATTGGGGGGGGGGGGGGGGGGGGGGGTGAGAGGTTTTGTGTTTGAAAATGATTTTTTACACAAAGTTGTCAGTATAGTTAAATTCATTGATTTATTGTCAGATATTTCCGCACCTCCTGCCTCCCCCTGTGAGTACAGGGACACTTTGCAGACCTTTTGAGTGTTTGGACTGATTATGTCCCGGACTTTGTATCCTAAAAATCAACCAATTGTATCAATACCAATGTACTGCAATGGTCTCCTCTGTATGGGTGGTCGTGGAACACGGTATGGTGTACTGTAATGGTCTCATCTGTATGAGTGGTCGTGGAACACGGCATGGTGTACTGTAATGGTCGGTCGTGGAACACGGCATGGTGTACTGTAATGGTCGGTCGTGGAACACGGCATGGTGTACTGCAATGGTCTCATCTGTATGAGTGGTCATGGAACACGGCATGGTGTACTGTAATGGTCTCCTCTGTATGAGTGGTCGTGGAACACGGCATGGTGTACTGTAATGGTCTCATCTGTATGAGTGGTCATGGAACACGGCATGGTGTACTGCAATGGTCTCCTCTGTATGAGTGGTCGTGGAACACGCCATGGTGTACTGCAATGGTCTCCTCTGTATGAGTGGTCGTGGAACACGCCATGGTGTACTGCAATGGTCTCCTCTGTATGAGTGGTCGTGGAACACAACATGGTGTACTGTAATGGTCTCCTCTGTATGGGTGGTCGTGGAACACGGCATGGTGTACTGTAATGGTCTCCTCTGTATGGGTGGTCGTGGAACATGGCATGGTGTACTGTAATGGTCTCCTCTGTACGAGTGGTCATGGAACACGGCATGGTGTACTGCAATGGTCTCCTCTGTATGAGTGGTCATGGAACACGGCAAGGTGTACTGCAATGGTCTCCTCTGTATGAGTGGTCGTGGAACACGGCATGGTGTACTGTAATGGTCTCCTCTGTATGGGTGGTCGTGGAACACGGCATGGTGTACTGCAATGGTCTCATCTGTATGAGTGGTCATGGAACACGGCATGGTGTACTGTAATGGTCTCCTCTGTATGAGTGGTCGTGGAACAGGGCATGGTGTACTGTAATGGTCTCATCTGTATGAGTGGTCATGGAACACGGCATGGTGTACTGCAATGGTCTCCTCTGTATGAGTGGTCGTGGAACACGGCATGGTGTACTGTAATGGTCTCCTCTGTATGGGTCGTCGTGGAACACGGTATGGTGTACTGTAATGGTCTCATCTGTATGAGTGGTCATGGAACACGGCATGGTGTACTGCAATGGTCTCCTCTGTATGAGTGGTCATGGAACACGGCATGGTGTACTGCAATGGTCTCCTCTGTATGGGTGGTCATGGAACACGGCATGGTGTACTGTAATGGTCTCCTCTGTATGAGTGGTCGTGGAACACGGCATGGTGTACTGTAATGGTCTCATCTGTATGAGTGGTCATGGAACACGGCATGGTGTATTGCGATGGTCTCCTCTGTATGGGTGGTCATGGAACACGGCATGGTGTACTGCAATGGTGTCCTCTGTATGAGTGGTCATGGAACACGGCATGATGTACTGTAATGGTCTCCTCTGTATGAGTGGTCGTGGAACACGGCATGGTGTACTGTAATGGTCTCCTCTGTACGAGTGGTCGTGGAACACGGCATGGTGTACTGTAATGGTCTCCTCTGTACGAGTGGTCATGGAACACGGCATGGTGTACTGTAATGGTCTCCTCTGTATGAGTGGTCGTGGAACACGGCATGGTGTACTGTAATGGTCTCCTCTGTACGAGTGGTCATGGAACACGGCATGGTGTACTGTAATGGTTTCCACTGTATGAGTGGTCGTGGAACACGCCATGGTGTACTGCAATGGTCTCCTCTGTATGGGTGGTCATGGAACACGGCATGGTGTACTGTAATGGTCTCCTCTGTATGGGTGGTCATGGAACACGGCATGGTGTACTGTAATGGTCGGTCGTGGAACACGGCATGGTGTACTGTAATGGTCTCCTCTGTATGAGTGGTCATGGAACACGGCATGGTGTACTGCAATGGTCTCCTCTGTATGAGTGGTCGTGGAACACGCCATGGTGTACTGCAATGGTCTCCTCTGTATGAGTGGTCGTGGAACACGCCATGGTGTACTGCAATGGTCTCCTCTGTATGAGTGGTCGTGGAACACAACATGGTGTACTGTAATGGTCTCCTCTGTATGGGTGGTCGTGGAACACGGCATGGTGTACTGCAATGGTCTCCTCTGTATGAGTGGTCGTGGAACACGGCATGGTGTACTGTAATGGTCTCATCTGTATGAGTGGTCATGGAACACGGCATGGTGTACTGCAATGGTCTCCTCTGTATGAGTGGTCGTGGAACACGCCATGGTGTACTGCAATGGTCTCCTCTGTATGAGTGGTCGTCGTGGAACACGCCATGGTGTACTGCAATGGTCTCCTCTGTATGAGTGGTCGTGGAACACAACATGGTGTACTGTAATGGTCTCCTCTGTATGGGTGGTCGTGGAACACGGCATGGTGTACTGTAATGGTCTCCTCTGTATGGGTGGTCGTGGAACATGGCATGGTGTACTGTAATGGTCTCCTCTGTACGAGTGGTCATGGAACACGGCATGGTGTACTGCAATGGTCTCCTCTGTATGAGTGGTCATGGAACACGGCAAGGTGTACTGCAATGGTCTCCTCTGTATGAGTGGTCGTGGAACACGGCATGGTGTACTGTAATGGTCTCCTCTGTATGGGTGGTCGTAGAACACGGCATGGTGTACTGCAATGGTCTCATCTGTATGGGTGGTCGTGGAACACGGCATGGTGTACTGCAATGGTCTCATCTGTATGAGTGGTCATGGAACACGGCATGGTGTACTGTAATGGTCTCCTCTGTATGAGTGGTCGTGGAACAGGGCATGGTGTACTGTAATGGTCTCATCTGTATGAGTGGTCATGGAACACGGCATGGTGTACTGCAATGGTCTCCTCTGTATGAGTGGTCGTGGAACACGGCATGGTGTACTGTAATGGTCTCCTCTGTATGGGTCGTCGTGGAACACGGTATGGTGTACTGTAATGGTCTCATCTGTATGAGTGGTCATGGAACACGGCATGGTGTACTGCAATGGTCTCCTCTGTATGAGTGGTCATGGAACACGGCATGGTGTACTGCAATGGTCTCCTCTGTATGGGTGGTCATGGAACACGGCATGGTGTACTGTAATGGTCTCCTCTGTATGAGTGGTCGTGGAACACGGCATGGTGTACTGTAATGGTCTCATCTGTATGAGTGGTCATGGAACACGGCATGGTGTATTGCGATGGTCTCCTCTGTATGGGTGGTCATGGAACACGGCATGGTGTACTGCAATGGTGTCCTCTGTATGAGTGGTCATGGAACACGGCATGATGTACTGTAATGGTCTCCTCTGTATGAGTGGTCGTGGAACACGGCATGGTGTACTGTAATGGTCTCCTCTGTACGAGTGGTCGTGGAACACGGCATGGTGTACTGTAATGGTCTCCTCTGTACGAGTGGTCATGGAACACGGCATGGTGTACTGTAATGGTCTCCTCTGTATGAGTGGTCGTGGAACACGGCATGGTGTACTGTAATGGTCTCCTCTGTACGAGTGGTCATGGAACACGGCATGGTGTACTGTAATGGTTTCCACTGTATGAGTGGTCGTGGAACACGCCATGGTGTACTGCAATGGTCTCCTCTGTATGGGTGGTCATGGAACACGGCATGGTGTACTGTAATGGTCTCCTCTGTATGGGTGGTCATGGAACACGGCATGGTGTACTGTAATGGTCGGTCGTGGAACACGGCATGGTGTACTGTAATGGTCTCCTCTGTATGAGTGGTCATGGAACACGGCATGGTGTACTGCAATGGTCTCCTCTGTATGAGTGGTCGTGGAACACGCCATGGTGTACTGCAATGGTCTCCTCTGTATGAGTGGTCGTGGAACACGCCATGGTGTACTGCAATGGTCTCCTCTGTATGAGTGGTCGTGGAACACAACATGGTGTACTGTAATGGTCTCCTCTGTATGGGTGGTCGTGGAACACGGCATGGTGTACTGTAATGGTCTCCTCTGTATGGGTGGTCGTGGAACATGGCATGGTGTACTGTAATGGTCTCCTCTGTACGAGTGGTCATGGAACACGGCATGGTGTACTGCAATGGTCTCCTCTGTATGGGTGGTCATGGAACACGGCATGGTGTACTGTAATGGTCGGTCGTGGAACATGGCATGGTGTACTGCAATGGTCTCCTCTGTATGAGTGGTCGTGGAACACGGCATGGTGTACTGCAATGGTCTCCTCTGTATGGGTGGTTGTGGAACACGGCATGGTGTACTGCAATGGTCTCCTCTGTATGGGTGGTCGTGGAACACGGCATGGTGTACTGCAATGGTCTCCTCTGTATGGGTGGTCGTGGAACACGGCATGGTGTACTGTAATGGTCTCCTCTGTATGGGTGGTCGTGGAACACTGCATGGTGTACTGTAATGGTCTCCTCTGTATGAGTGGTCGTGGAACACGGCATGGTGTACTGTAATGGTCTCCTCTGTATGAGTGGTCGTGGAACACGCCATGGTGTACTGCAATGGTCTCCTCTGTATGGGTGGTCGTGGAACACGGCATGGTGTACTGTAATGGTCTCCTCTGTATGGGTGGTCGTGGAACACGGCATGGTGTACTGTAATGGTCTCCTCTGTATGAGTGGTCGTGGAACACGGCATGGTGTACTGTAATGGTCTCCTCTGTATGAGTGGTCGTGGAACACGCGCCATGGTGTACTGCAATGGTCTCCTCTGTATGGGTGGTCGTGGAACACGGCATGGTGTACTGTAATGGTCTCCTCTGTATGAGTGGTCGTGGAACACGCCATGGTGTACTGCAATGGTCTCCTCTGTATGGGTGGTCGTGGAACACGGCATGGTGTACTGTAATGGTCTCCTCTGTATGGGTGGTCATGGAACACGGCATGGTGTACTGTAATGGTCGGTCGTGGAACATGGCATGGTGTACTGTAATGGTCTCCTCTGTATGAGTGGTCATGGAACACGGCATGGTGTACTGCAATGGTCTCCTCTGTATGAGTGGTCGTGGAACACGGCATGGTGTACTGTAATGGTCTCCTCTGTACGAGTGGTCATGGAACACGGCATGATGTACTGCAATGGTCTCCTCTGTATGGGTGGTCGTGGAACACGGCATGGTGTACTGTAATGGTCTCCTCTGTATGAGTGGTCGTGGAACACGGCATGGTGTACTGTAATGGTCTCCTCTGTACGAGTGGTCATGGAACACGGCATGGTGTACTGTAATGGTCTCCTCTGTATGAGTGGTCGTGGAACACGCCATAGTGTACTGCAATGGTCTCCTCTGTATGGGTGGTCATGGAACACGGCATGGTGTACTGTAATGGTCTCCTCTGTATGGGTGGTCATGGAACACGGCATGGTGTACTGTAATGGTCGGTCGTGGAACACGGCATGGTGTACTGTAATGGTCTCCTCTGTATGAGTGGTCATGGAACACGGCATGGTGTACTGCAATGGTCTCCTCTGTATGAGTGGTCGTGGAACACGCCATGGTGTACTGCAATGGTCTCCTCTGTATGAGTGGTCGTGGAACACAACATGGTGTACTGTAATGGTCTCCTCTGTATGGGTGGTCGTGGAACACGGCATGGTGTACTGTAATGGTCTCCTCTGTATGGGTGGTCGTGGAACACGGCATGGTGTACTGTAATGGTCTCCTCTGTACGAGTGGTCATGGAACACGGCATGGTGTACTGCAATGGTCTCCTCTGTATGGGTGGTCATGGAACACGGCATGGTGTACTGTAATGGTCGGTCGTGGAACATGGCATGGTGTACTGCAATGGTCTCCTCTGTATGAGTGGTCGTGGAACATGGCATGGTGTACTGTAATGGTCTCCTCTGTACGAGTGGTCATGGAACACGGCATGGTGTACTGCAATGGTCTCCTCTGTATGGGTGGTCATGGAACACGTCATGGTGTACTGTAATGGTCTCCTCTGTATGGGTGGTCATGGAACATGGCATGGTGTACTGTAATGGTCGATCGTGGAACATGGCATGGTGTACTGTAATGGTCTCCTCTGTATGGGTGGTCATGGAACACTGCATGGTGTACTGTAATGGTCTCCTCTGTATGAGTTGTCGTGGAACACGGCATGGTGTACTGTAATGGTCTCCTCTGTATGAGTGGTCGTGGAACACGGCATGGTGTACTGTAATGGTCTCCTCTGTACGAGTGGTCATGGAACACGGCATGGTGTACTGCAATGGTCTCCTCTGTATGGGTGGTCGTGGAACACGGCATGGTGTACTGTAATGGTCTCCTCTGTATGGGTGGTCGTGGAACACTGCATGGTGTACTGTAATGGTCTCCTCTGTACGAGTGGTCGTGGAACACGGCATGGTGTACTGTAATGGTCTCCTCTGTACGAGTGGTCGTGGAACATGGCATGGTGTACTGTAATGGTCTCCTCTGTATGAGTGGTCGTGGAACACGGCATGGTGTACTGTAATGGTCTCCTCTGTATGAGTGGTCGTGGAACACGCCATGGTGTACTGCAATGGTCTCCTCTGTATGGGTGGTCGTGGAACACGGCATGGTGTACTGTAATGGTCTCCTCTGTATGGGTGGTCATGGAACACGGCATGGTGTACTGTAATGGTCTCCTCTGTACGAGTGGTCGTGGAACACGGCATGGTGTACTGTAATGGTCTCCTCTGTATGAGTGGTCGTGGAACACGCCATGGTGTACTGCAATGGTCTCTTCTGTATGGGTGGTCGTGGAACACGGCATGGTGTACTGTAATGGTCTCCTCTGTACGAGTGGTCGTGGAACACGGCATGGTGTACTGCAATGGTCTCCTCTGTATGGGGTGGTCGTGGAACACGGCATGGTGTACTGTAATGGTCTCCTCTGTATGGGTGGTCGTGGAACACGGCATGGTGTACTGTAATGGTCTCCTCTGTACGAGTGGTCGTGGAACACGGCATGGTGTACTGTAATGGTCTCCTCTGTACGAGTGGTCGTGGAACATGGCATGGTGTACTGTAATGGTCTCCTCTGTATGAGTGGTCGTGGAACACGGCATGGTGTACTGTAATGGTCTCCTCTGTATGAGTGGTCGTGGAACACGCCATGGTGTACTGCAATGGTCTCCTCTGTATGAGTGGTCGTGGAACACGGCATGGTGTACTGTAATGGTCTCCTCTGTATGGGTGGTCATGGAACACGGCATGGTGTACTGTAATGGTCGGTCGTGGAACATGGCATGGTGTACTGTAATGGTCTCCTCTGTATGGGTGGTCATGGAACACGGCATGGTGTACTGTAATGGTCTCCTCTGTATGGGTGGTCATGGAACACGGCATGGTGTACTGTAATGGTCGGTCGTGGAACATGGCATGGTGTACTGTAATGGTCTCCTCTGTATGAGTGGTCATGGAACACGTCATGGTGTACTGCAATGGTCTCCTCTGTATGAGTGGTCGTGGAACACGGCATGGTGTACTGTAATGGTCTCCTCTGTACGAGTGGTCATGGAACACGGCATGGTGTACTGCAATGGTCTCCTCTGTATGGGTGGTCGTGGAACACGGCATGGTGTACTGTAATGGTCTCCTCTGTATGGGTGGTCGTGGAACACGGCATGGTGTACTGTAATGGTCTCCTCTGTACGAGTGGTCGTGGAACATGGCATGGTGTACTGTAATGGTCTCCTCTGTATGAGTGGTCGTGGAACACGGCATGGTGTACTGTAATGGTCTCCTCTGTATGGGTGGTCATGGAACACGGCATGGTGTACTGTAATGGTCGGTCGTGGAACATGGCATGGTGTACTGTAATGGTCTCCTCTGTATGAGTGGTCATGGAACACGGCATGGTGTACTGCAATGGTCTCCTCTGTATGAGTGGTCGTGGAACACGCCATGGTGTACTGCAATGGTCTCCTCTGTATGAGTGGTCGTGGAACACGCCATGGTGTACCGCAATGGTCTCCTCTGTATGAGTGGTCGTGGAACACGGCATGGTGTACTGTAATGGTCTCCTCTGTATGGGTGGTCGTGGAACACGGCATGGTGTACTGTAATGGTCTCCTCTGTACGAGTGGTCATGGAACACGGCATGGTGTACTGCAATGGTCTCCTCTGTATGGGTGGTCATGGAACACGGCATGGTGTACTGTAATGGTCGGTCGTGGAACATGGCATGGTGTACTGCAATGGTCTCCTCTGTATGAGTGGTCGTGGAACACGGCATGGTGTACTGTAATGGTCTCCTCTGTATGAGTGGTCGTGGAACACGCCATGGTGTACTGCAATGGTCTCCTCTGTATGGGTGGTCGTGGAACACGGCATGGTGTACTGTAATGGTCTCCTCTGTATGGGTGGTCATGGAACACGGCATGGTGTACTGTAATGGTCGGTCGTGGAACATGGCATGGTGTACTGTAATGGTCTCCTCTGTATGAGTGGTCATGGAACACGGCATGGTGTACTGCAATGGTCTCCTCTGTATGGGTGGTCATGGAACACGGCATGGTGTACTGTAATGGTCTCCTCTGTATGGGTGGTCATGGAACACGGCATGGTGTACTGCAATGGTCTCCTCTGTATGAGTGGTCGTGGAACACGGCATGGTGTACTGTAATGGTCTCCTCTGTATGAATGGTCGTGGAACACGGCATAATGTACTGTAATGGTCTCCTCTGTACGAGTGGTCATGGAACACGGCATGGTGTACTGCAATGGTCTCCTCTGTATGGGTGGTCATGGAACACGGCATGGTGCACTGTAATGGCCTCCTCTGTATGGGTGGTCGTGGAACACGGCATGGTGTACTGTAATGGTCTCCTCTGTATGGGTGGTCATGGAACACGGCATGGTGCACTGTAATGGTCTCCTTTGTATGGGTGGTTGTGGAACACGCCATGGTGCACTGTAATGGTCTCCTCTGTATGGGTGGTCATGGAACACGGCATGGTGTACTGTAATGGTCGGTCGTGGAACACGCCATGGTGTACCGCAATGGTCTCCTCTGTATGAGTGGTCGTGGAACACGGCATGGTGTACTGTAATGGTCTCCTCTGTATGAGTGGTCGTGGAACACGGCATGGTGTACTGTAATGGTCTCCTCTGTACGAGTGGTCATGGAACACGGCATGGTGTACTGCAATGGTCTCCTCTGTATGGGTGGTCATGGAACACGGCATGGTGTACTGTAATGGTCTCCTCTGTATGAGTGGTCGTGGAACACGGCATGGTGTACTGCAATGGTCTCCTCTGTATGAGTGGGTCGTGGAACACGGCATGGTGTACTGTAATGGTCGGTCGTGGAACACGGCATAATGTACTGTAATGGTCTCCTCTGTACGAGTGGTCATGGAACACGGCATGGTGTACTGCAATGGTCTCCTCTGTATGAGTGGTCGTGGAACACGGCATGGTGCACTGTAATGGCCTCCTCTGTATGGGTGGTAATGGAACACGGCATGGTGCACTGTAATGGCCTCCTCTGTATGGGTGGTCATGGAACACGGCATGGTGTACTGCAATGGTCTCCTCTGTACGAGTGGTCATGGAACACGGCATGGTGTACTGCAATGGTCTCCTCTGTATGGGTGGTCGTGGAACACGCCATGGTGCACTGCAATGGTCTCCTCTGTATGGGTGGTCCTGGAACATGGCATGGTGCAGCTTTACCTATAGCAGTCCCCATTCCTATACGCCAAGCAAGCCAAGCCCAGGGGTATATGACGGCCCCCCCAGGAATGTCATGTTCATTGGAAGTACAGGAGGGTGAAGAAAGGAAGTTCCTCTGGGTCCAGGAGTGTAGTTGTCAGCGGGGGATGGCTGGGACTGGTGTCACACCGGAATGTGGTCAGCGGGATGTGCAGATGGGTCGGTTCGGGCTGCAGGCAGAGACATGGCCGGCAAACAGGAAAAGGATTGGTTCAGACAGCCGGCAGAAATGTGGTCAATAAACAGGCAAGGATCAGTGCAAGTGACAGGCAGAGGCAACAGTGAACCGGTGTGGTGGTGATCAGGAGGACTGTTGCTGGCGTACACTGGTCTGTGGCACTGGGACTTGCATGGTGGTGACTTGGAACACTGTTGCTGGTGTACACTGGTCTGGTGACATTGCCACTGATGTGACACTGATCAGAAAAACTGTTGTTGGTTGCACTGGTCTGGTGATAATGTGACCGGTGTGGTGGTGATCAGGGACAGTGTTTCTGGCTGCACTGACACCGGTGTGGTGGTGATGAGGGACAGTGTTTCTGGCTGCACTGACACCGGTGTGGTGGTGATCAGGGACAGTGTTTCTGGCTGCACTGACACCAGTGTGGTGGTGATCAGGGACAGTGTTTCTGGCTGCACTGACACCGGTGTGGTGGTGATCAGGGACAGTGTTTCTGGCTGCACTGACACCGGTGTGGTGGTGATCAGGGACAGTGTTTCTGGCTGCACTGACACCGGTGTGGTGGTGATCAGGGACTGTGTTTCTGGCTGCACTGACACTGGCGTGGTGGTGATCAGGGACTGTGTTTCTGGCTGCACTGACACTGGCGTGGTGGTGATCAGGGACACTGTTTCTGGCTGCACTGACACCGGTGTGGCAAAAATCAGGGACACTGTTGCTGGTGTACACTGGTCTGGTGACATTGCCACTGATGTGACACTGATCAGGAAACCTGTTTCTGGCTGCACTGTTCTGGTGATACTGTGACCGGTGTGGTGGTGATCGGAGACACTGACTGGCTGTACTATCAGGGTTCTTTCACCCCCCCCCCCCTAAAGGCTACTCCCTTTAGCTGCAGAGACAGGGGCTGAGGGTGTATTTTGGAGCCGTGGCAGGAAATATTACCCCCTGTTGCTTTCAGTGGCTGTAGCACTCTCTGATCACAACCTGTTAAAGTGAATAGGGGCCCTTGTGTGGGGCCCAAGAGGTTAAAACAGACAGCGAGGAGGTGCCACATGGCTCCTCACCAAACATAGATCACTCCTCAGAGAGCACTGCATGGAACAAGACTCTATGGTGATGCTGAGACTGGTGTCCTGGTGATCGGGGGGGCTGGCTGCACTGGTCTGGTGTCATTGGTAGTGATCACAGATGATGGTTGGCTGCCCTGACATACAGTGACATCTAGATTTACAAGTGTGATCGCTGTGATTGGTCCCAGCGATCACATGGTACAGGGCCAGTTTCATTGGCTCTGTACCCGAATCTGTCTGCAAACAGTGATCACAAGGGAACTACAGCATGCCCTAGATGGCAGCACAAGGATGGACGCACAGGTATGTCCTCCCGAATCCAGGAATCCTCGGCCCGGATATTTATTTGTGCCGCTCGGGCAGGAGGTGGATGACTGTGGTGTTCAGCTGCTGCTGAGGGTGCAAAGAATCTATAGGATGTGCACAGTGCAGGTGAAAGGGAGCGCAGTGCCTTAGGTGTCTTTGATTCAAATCCTGACCAGGACCCAGGGGCGGACTGACAACTCATGGGGCCCCCGGGCAGCAGGGGATCATGGGGCCCCTATGTCCTCACCCACACTCAAACCACACCCAAAAAAGCGTATGAAAGGTACCAGGGGCATCTCATGGGGCCCCCTACTGACCCTGGGCCCTCGGGCAGTGCCCGAGAGCCCAAATGGTCAGTCCGCCCCTACCAGGACCCTATCTGCATGGAGTTTGCATCCTCTCCCTGAGCTTGCATAGGTTTCCTCCCACACTGTAACGGCATGCTGGCAGGTTACTTTCTAAATTGGTCCCAGTATTTGTGTGCATGCGAGAGCGTAGATTGTCAGCTCCCCGAGGGCAGGGACCGCTGTGAATGTACAGTATGTGAAGTGCTGCGTACGTTGTTGGCACTGTGTCAGGATGGGGGGCGGGAGCAACTGCATTTTTTTAAACAACAACAAAAAAAAAACATCCTTTTTACGTAATGCAAAAAATGATCCGACTGCTGTGAGAGTTCAGGGCTCGTTCACATCTGGGAATGGGGATGTTTCCTATTGGATGTGGGAGACCCAGCTTCTGCGCCCAGGGATGATCGCTTCACGAGCGATTACACGCCGGTGGCTGGAAATATGTGGGAGCTGGCAGCGTCTCAGTGGGGGTTATTTACTAAAAGTGTAAAATCCAGCGCAGCTCTGCACAGGAACCAATCCGCTTCCAGGTTTTATTGCCAAAGATTGAACTTGCCAAAGTGAGAAGCTGATTGGCTGCCAGGCACGGCTGCACCGTATTCTGAGCGCTGCAGTTTTAGTAAATCTCTCCCAATGTTTTCAATGGGGCTCTCCGCTCACAGCCAATCACAAGGAGCCCACTAGGCAGGAATTTTGTTTTGTTACAAATTTAAATTCTGATGAAATTCTTGTTATTCAGAGATTCTGATGTATCCGAATTTCTGAATCCCAATAGTGATGAATGTCAATGAATTTCCACAAAATCAATATAAATTATAGTGAAACAAATTAACCGAATTTCTGAATCACAATAGTGATGAATTTCAATGAATTTCCACAAAATCAAAATAAATTATAATGAAACAAATAATCCAAATTTCTGAATCCCAATAGTGATGAATTTCAATGAATTTCCACAAAATCAAAATAAATTATAATGAAACAAATAATCCAAATTTCTGAATCACAATAGTGATGAATTTCAATGAATTTCCACAAAATCAATATAAATTATAGTGAAACAAATTAACCGAATTTCTGAATCACAATAGTGATGAATTTCAATGAATTTCCACAAAATCAAAATAAATTATAATGAAACAAATTATCCGAATTTCTGAATCACAATAGTGATGACTTTCAATGAATTTCCACAAAATCGAAAATAAATTATAATGAAACTAATTATCCAAATTTGAAAATGAATTTGAAGTGGAAATGTATTATAATAAATACAGTAAGGTATAAAAGTGAAATAAGACAATGATTCCTATTATGGCTGCTTTGTACAATAGAATAAACTATAACAGAAAAAAAATTGAATAAAATAGAATAGAAAAGAATACAATTGAAAATAACAGAACAGAATAAACCGAAAACAAAATAGAATAGAGTAGAAAATAAAGGAATAAAATAAAAAATAAAAACAAAACAAAACAAAAGAATAGAAAATGAAATAAAAAGAATGAAATAGAATAGAAAATAAAATAAAATAATAGAATAGAAAATAAAATAGAACAGAGTAAAAAAGAATAGAAAATAAAAGAATGGAATAGGATTAAAAAAAAGTTGAATAGAAAATAAAATAGAAAAGAATAGAAAATAAAGAAATAGAATAAAATAAAACAAAAGAATAGAAAATGAAATAACTAAAATTAAATAGAATAGAAAATAAAATAATTTCTTTTTCAGCATCTTATTGTTTTTAAAATGGATCATTGCACGGCACAATTTGTCTTCAGCTCCATTCATCTCTCTTCCATGAATTGATCAAAAGACAAAAATGATCTCCACAGTTTTGGTTCAAACTTTTCTATGTACTAATATCCAGTTAAGCCGTTCCCTTGCTCACTTTTCCATACAAAATTCTAGTACTTGGTGTTATTAAGAATTGTAGTAATTGTAGTTTATTTCAAACATGTAAACATAAAAACATAGAAATGTAAGAAGTAATCCAACAGTACGCAATTACAAAACAACGAGTAACAAGAGACGACGAACAGCTAGAAAAAATGATTTTGTTTACATATCTGAAAAGGAATGTGAAGAAGTACAAATGTATTTAATTCCACATCTTTTCCATAATTAATAATAAATGATTCAGAGTCCTATTACTATAAAATTTTACAGCAATTAATAAATTAATCAGAGTCCTATCACTATACAATCTTACAATAATTAATACATTATTCAGAGTCCTATCACTAAACAATTTTACAGCAATTAATATATTATTCAGAGTCCTATCACTACGCAATTTTACAATAATTAATATATTATTCAGAGTCCTATCACTGTACAATTTTACAATAATTAATACATTATTCAGAGTCCTATCACTATACAATTTTACAATAATTAATACATTATTCAGAGTCCTATCACTAAACAATTTTACAATAATTAATACATTATTCAGAGTCCTATCACTAAACAATTTTACAATAATTAATACATTATTCAGAGTCCTATCACTATACAATTTTACAATAATTAATACATTATTCAGAGTCCTATCACTACGCAATTTTACAATAATTAATACATTATTCAGAGTCCTATCACTATACAATTTTACAATAATTAATACATTATTCAGAGTCCTATCACTACGCAATTTTACAATAATTAATATATTATTCAGAGTCCTATCACTATACAATTTTACAATAATTAATATATTATTCAGAGTCCTATCACTATACAATTTTACAATAATTAATATATTATTCAGAGTCCTATCACTATACAATTTTACAATAATTTATATATTATTCAGAGTCCTATCACTATACAATTTTACAATAATTTATATATTATTCAGAGTCCTATCACTACGCAATTTTACAATAATTAATATATTATTCAGAGTCCTATCACTATACAATTTTACAGCAATTAATATATTATTCAGAGTCCTATCACTAAACAATTTTACAATAATTAATACATTATTCAGAGTCCTGTCACTATACAATTTTACAATAATTAATATATTATTCAGAGTCCTATCACTATACAATTTTACAATAATTAATACACGATTCAGAGTCCTATCACTATGCAATTTTACAATAATTAATAAATGATTCAGAGTCCTATCACTACACAATTTTACAATAATTAATATATTATTCAGAGTCCTATCACTATACAATTTTACAATAATTAATATATTATTCAGAGTCCTATCACTAAACAATTTTACAATAATTAATATATTATTCAGAGTCCTATCACTATACAATTTTACAATAATTAATAATTCAAGTATATACTAATTACCAATAATCATGCTCTGCAATCATACTGTACATACAGACAGACACACTTAGGGCTCGTTCACACTTGATTTTATTTCTAACTCTTGCCAAATGCCTCTATAGCATTAGACTGTCGTTTGGGAAGCATTTTTAACGTTCCTCAAATGCTCCCCAAATTCTCCCAAAATGCCCTATGCATGGTTTTGAGGCAGTTGATAGGCATTTGCCAACCAATAAAACCGCACAACAAACTCCTATAATGAAGTTAAATGGTATTAACGATCCGCAACTGCCTTGCAACCGCGTTGCAACCATGTCGCAAACACCTGCCAGGCATTTGCGGAGCGGCACCATAGACTTTAATGGGAGGCTTCAACTCCTCCTGACTCAACACGAGGCGTCAGTTTTGCCGTGACGCAACGCGACGCTAACGCTTCAGTGTGAACAGCGCTGTGTGCTGCCATGTGCAGAATTTTCATAGGCATTTGAGAAGCGTTAAAAAACGCTTCCCAAATGCCTGTGTGACGCCCGCTGACAAAGCTAGTGTGAACGTAGCACAAATATATGCATACTTACATATATACATGCACAGACACACAAAGACAAAACTGAAAGCAATACAAAAAATAAATTAATAACAATGTTATTAAGCAAACAATAAACACACAATAATAGTTCAAACACCTTCAATCTTGTACCTTGTAAAAAAAAAAAATAATCTTTTTATACCTTTTTTTAAACCCATATTAATACCTAAGCACAATTTTGCAACTTTGACCTGTGCTGGTAAAACCCTCCATATCATCATTCATTTGGTGATAAATGGTTATGGATATCTCCTGATTTTTTTTTTTATCAAAGGAAAATTGGCCTGAAAAAGAAAAAAAAAACAAAAACATTTTTTTTTTTAAATTTAGCTGTATATTTCTTGTTACTTCCATAACCTACCACCAAAGAAAAACATAAATACATTCTCCTTCTCCTGATGATTACAGCCATAGCACATATATACCTGTAGTATGGCCCAGAAACAATAGTGCGCATTTGCTTTTTCTTTATCCTACCTAAAACACTGACACCAACTGATACTAATTACAAAAAAAAAAAAACCAAATCTTGCCCAAAATATACTGACCTTGACCTTTGACCCTTTCCTGACCTAAACACTAACCCTATACAGGTGTACCTCGGTTTATGAATCAAATGCGTTCTCTGGGACATTTCGTATTGTGAAAAATTTGTAAACTGAAACGCAGTTTCCCATAAGAATGCATTGAAAACCAATTAATCTGTTCCGGAGGTCAGAAAAAGTAAAAAAAAAATTCTTTTATCTGTCCAAAACTCTTTATAAAGTGCACTTTAAAGGCCTAAGTACTGTACAGGGACATGATTAAAGATTTCCCAGAATGGCTCCAAAACTCGATGCAAAAACCGTTCCAACACCTCCACACTCGATGCCACGTTCTACCCACAGACTCCAGCATACACGAGGCCGGCGCTATAAACCTCCCAGGCGCAATGCATCCTGGGAAAACTTGCTTTGTATTACGAAAAAAAATTGTAAATGCATTGAAAACCAATTAATCCGTTCCGGAGGTCAGAAGAAAGTAAAAAAAAAAAGTCTAATCTGTTCAAAACTCTTTATAAAGTGCATTTTAAAGGCATAAATACTGTACAGGGACATGATTAAAAAAAAAAATATTTGTAGGTGCATTGAAAACCAATTAATCCATTCTAGAGGTCAGAAAAAAGTAAAAAAAAAAGTCTTTTATCTGTTCAAAACTCTTTATAAAGGGCATAAATACTGTACAGGGACATGATTAAAAATTAATTTGTAAATGCATTGAAAACCAATTAATCCATTCCGGAGGTCAGAAAAAAAAAAAAAAAGTCTTTTATCTGTTCAAAACTCTTTATAAAGTGCATTTTATAGGTACAAATACTGTACAGGGACATGATTAAAAAAAAAAAAAAAAAATCGTAAATGAATTGAAAACCAATTAGGCCGTTTGTATTCCGAAAAAAAATTAGTAAACAAAGGCATTATTTTGATTGGATTTTCAACCGAAAATTAAGTTAACTGAGGCATTCGTAAACTGAGGTACACCTGTGTGTATATATATATATATATATATATATATATATATATATAATTTGTTTTTCTTATTTACACATTGTTGTCTTTTTTTTTTTTTTAATCTTTGCACAGATACAGAGAGATACAATGTATCTCTATCCTTCATTCAGAGAGAGAAAGCACGGGGCCAGGCTTCACAGTGACTGACAATCAGAGGCTATCACAGCGATCAGGTGAGCCCGAAAACGGGAGTTCTGGGTCCCTGGATCCTCAGTATGGGACTTGGGGCTCCCGGTGAGACCCCGGTCTCGGTGCTCGGAGCATGCTGCGCAGCGTCAAGGGGTTAAAATTGATTTATGTTTGGACATTCTTCAGCTCACATTGAAACTGTTCTAAAGTTTCACTCGATAAATAGAAATAGTTCCATAGTTAGTCTGGCTGAAAAATGACAACAGTCCATCCAGTTCAACCATAAATACAGGAGCTTCTTCTAGTTGTCCGCACAGTCAGAGTCTTGACATGAAATATGCCCCGTAGATTATTACCCCCCTCCCCCCGCTCCCCATTTTTGAACATTTTCTGGTAGCAAATTTTTTTTACTTTAAATATAATTTGTGTAATTGCACCATATCCGTGAATTTCAGGAGTTTTACCTGTCCGAATAATGAGTTTGTGTGATCCCTATATCCTGCCCTATTAATAATCCGTATTGCTTTCTTTTGGCGTGTGATTAATGGAATTATTCTAGTTATATAATTATTGCCCCAAACCGCTGCACAATAATCGAGATATAGAAGAACCAGTGGTGTCCTGAGGCAGGTGTGGGGGGTGTGGCCGGCACCGGGTGACACCTACCGCATGGGGTGACACCGGACCCGCACCACGAAAAGGTAAGTTGAAAAGAAAGGTGATGATCCCCGCAGGATGGATCCGATCTGCGGATTGGGGAGCATAATGGATCGGACTCCGATCCATTATGCTCAATCCGCAGATCCGAACCCTCCTGCGGGGATCGTCGACTTTATTTACAACTTACTTTTTCGTGGAGCAGGACCGGTGTCACCCTATATAGGTTGCATGCCGACGATCCCCGCAGGAGGGTTCGGATCTGCGGATTGAGCATAATGGATCGGAGTCCGATCCATTATGCTCCCCAATCCGCAGATCGGATCCATCCTGCGGGGATTGTCGACTTTCTTTACAACTTACCTTTTTGTGGAGCAGGAGCGGTGTCACCCTATATAGGTTGCATGCCGATTATCCCCACAGGAGGGTTCGGATCTGCGGATTGAGCATAATGGATCGGAGTCTGATCCATTATGCTCCCCAATCCGCAGATCCCGTCCATCCTGTGGGGATTGTCAGCTTTCTTTACACAAACTTACCTTTTCATGGAGCGGGTCTGGTGTCATCCCGTACAGGGGCAGACTGACCATTCGAGCACTCGGCCACTGCCCGAGGGCCCGGGGTCAGTAAGGGGCCCCATAAAATGCCCATGGTACCTTTTTATAGGCTTTTTTGGGCGTGTTTTGAGTGTGGGCAAGGACACAGGGGCCCCATGATCCCCTATTGCCCGGGGGCCCCATGAGTTGCCAGTCCACCCGTGACCCCGTATAGGTTGCATGCCGAAAATCCCAGCAGGACAGATCAGATCTGCAAATTGGGGAGCATAATCGATCAGAGTCCAATCCATTATGCTCAATCTGCAGATCCGAACCATCCTGCGGGGATCGTAGGTATGCAACCTATACTGGGTGACACCCGGACCCGCTCCACCAAAAGGTAAGTTGTAAAGAAAGCCGACGATCCCCGCAGGATAAATCGGATCTGCGGATTGGGGAGCATAATGGATCGGACTCTGATCTATTATGCTCAATCCACAGATCAGATCCATTCTGCGGGGATCATCGGAGGGGGTGTCACCAAGTGTTACCGCACCGGGTGACACCAACCCTAGGGATGCCCCTGGGAAGGACAATATAAAATACAGAGTGATCTACAATCCAGAACCTGTTTTACTTTATTTAATACTTCTCTGCTGTTAGACACTTCAGACTGCGCACGCTTTATTATGCGATTTGCAACAGATATCACAAATATCCACACCCTACCCTGGTGAGTGCTACCTACAGTAGCTATTATACATCAAAGGAGTTCTTCAAACCCCGCCCTGGGACAGGAGACACAATAGGAGAACAGGATGTGTCTATCTAAACACTTTATAGATGAATCTGTTTGTGATTCAAAGTATCCTTTTCTGAGATGTCATGTATTCTGACGGCCATAAAAACCTAACAGAGGTTCTAATCCTTCACTACTCAAAACAAAAAAAGTATTATTATTATTACAAGTTATTATTTTTATTACAGGCAGGAATGGACTGACAACTCATGGGGCCCCCGGGCAATAAGTGATCATGGGGTCACTGTGTCCTCATACACACTCAAACCACAGCTCTGAAGAAGGGAGTTCGTCTCCCGAAACGCGTTAGCCTATCCCTATAAGGGTTCAGTATTCCATTGGACTGACATCACGGACTATCTGCTCTGTTTGTATTCTCTTTTGGTTTGTGAGTATATATCTATATTTTTTTTCAATAAATACGTGGTGTACCACGGTAATGCACAATGAGAGTGCGCCCTGGTTAGATTTTGTTCACACTCAAACAACACCCAAAAAAGCCTATGAAAGGTACTAGGGGCATCTCATGGGGCCCCCTGCTGACCCTGAGCCCTCGGGCAGTGCCCAAATGGTCAGTCTGCCCCTGATTACAGGTACTTATATAACGCTGTCAATTTATGCAGTGCTTTACATATATATATATATATATATATAGTACATTCACATTGGTCCCTAACCCTCAAGGGGCGTACAATCTAAGGTCCCTAACCCTCAAGGGGCGTACAATCTAAGGTCCCTAACTCTCAAGGGGTGTACAATCTAAGGTCCCTAACCCTCAAGGGGTGTACAATCTAAAGGTCCCTAACCCTCAAGGAGCGTACAATCTAAGGTCCCTAACTCTCAAGGGGCGTACAATCTAAGGTCCCTAACCCTCAAGGGGCGTACAATCTAAGGTCCCTAACCCTCAAGGGGTGTACAATCTAAGGTCCCTAACCCTCAAGGGGTGTACAATCTAAGGTCCCTAACCCTCAAGGGGCGTACAATCTAAGGTCCCTAACTCTCAAGGGGCGTACAATCTAAGGTCCCTAACCCTCAAGGGGCGTACAATCTAAGGTCCCTAACCCTCAAGGGGCGTACAATCTAAGGTCCCTAACCCTCAAGGGGCGTACAATCTAAGGTCCCTAACCCTCAAGGGGCGTACAATCTAAGGTCCCTAACCCTCAAGGGGTGTACAATCTAAGGTCCCTAACTCTCAAGGGGCGTACAATCTAAGGTCCCTAACCCTCAAGGGGTGTGCAATCTAAGGTCCCTAACCCTCAAGGGGTGTACAATCTAAGGTCCCTAACCCTCAAGGGGCGTACAATCTAAGGTCCCTAACCCTCAAGGGGTGTACAATCTAAGGTCCCTAACCCTCAAGGGGCGTACAATCTAAGGTCCCTAACCCTCAAGGGGTGTACAATCTAAGGTCCCTAACCCTCAAGGGGTGTACAATCTAAGGTCCCTTACCCTCAAGGGGCGTACAATCTAAGGTCCCTAACTCACATTCATACATACACATACTAGGACCAATTTAGACAGGAGCCAATCAACCTACCAGCATGTCTTTGGAGTGTGGGAGGAGACCCACGCAAGCACAGGGAGAACATGCAAACTGCAGGCAGGTGATGCCGTGGTTGGTATTTGAACCAACGACCCGAGTACTGCCAGGCACAAGTGCTAACTATTTAGCCACTGTGCTGCCCTTACTTGCGCTTATATATAGACTTTAATCCTCCGTGAAAACATTTTGGAGTGATAGTTTCAAGGTTTTTACATATGACAGGTCCTCTTCATAAGGAAGGAAAAAAATCAATCCAGAACCTCCCACTGGGATAGATAACAGAGATTAGGGAAAGTTTGAGACTTTGGACAGACATGTACAACATATTTCTTTATCAATTTATAGGTCTCCTATTGTTAGGATCCTTCGGTAACACTGCCTTGGGGCAGACTGGATCACAGGGTGGGGGAAGGGGGTTGCCCCTGGCTTGGTGACTCTGTGGTTTTCAAGTGGTCTCCTTCTTACCGGGCCTCCAGCCAGCGGCAGAGCCCCTAATCCCCCACTGTTCCTTCCATCTCCTATAGTGCCACCCAAACTTTCATAGCAACCCTCATAGTGACCCTTGACTTCCCACAGTATCTCAATCCTTCCGCAGTGTCACCCAGCCTACCACAGTGCCCCCCAGCCTACTGCAGAGCCCACAGCCTCCCTTAGTATCCCTCACCTTGAACTGTGCTCCACACTGCTCTTTAAATACCCACAGTGGCCCCATAAGCACCTTCTAGTCTCCCAAAGTCCTGGAGAGACCACCAGTGACCCCATCCCCAACAGTTTTACCCCCCCTATCCTTAGAAAACTCATCTCCTACCCCTAGAAAACTCATCCCCCGCAGGGCCAACAAGTCTACTGTAGTGTCCTCTAAGACCATCCAGAACCCCCTTTTCCCCACAGTGAACTGAGGCTAAGGAGGAGATATGTCTGATGGGTGCTTCCTAAAAAAAGCATGTTGCTCCACCATAAAGATAATCACAGGACAGGAGAAAGAAAAATACCATGTTGGGGGGGCAGGGGGCTTTTTATAGAAACAAGGAGTCTCCATAAAAGGAGGAAAGGAGGCAGTTCCACAGAAATTCTTGCCCTCGGGGAAAATGGCAACATTGCTTTCCATTCCATCCAGTAGGTCATCAAAAAATGTACCCTAATCTGTGATCCACTGTGTCTGAAGGACACCATGCTCACACCCTAGATCAGGGGTCTCCAAAACTTTCTTAACCGTTTCAATACCGGGCAATTTTCCCCCTTCCTGCCCAGGCCATTTTTCAGGTCTCAGCGCTCTCACACTTTGAATGACAATTGCGCGGTCATACAACATTGTACCCAAACTAAAATTTTATCATTTTCTTCACACAACTAGAGCTTTCTTTTGGTGGTATTTAATCACCGCCGGGGTTTTTATTTTTTGCTAAATTAACAAAAAAAGACCAAACATTTTGAAAAAAAAACACATTTTTCTTTGTTTCTGTTATAAAAGTTTACAAATAAATAATTGTTCTTCATAAATTTAGGCCGAGATGTATTCTGCTACATGTCTTTGGTGAAAATAACCCAAATTAGGATGTATTATTTAGTTTTTAGGAAAGTTATAGAGTTCACAAACTATGGTATAGATCTGAAAATTGATCAATCCTGAAGTACTGACGGCCAATCTAATTTCTTGAGTCCAAGAATGTCAGGACAGTACAGATATCCCCCAAATGACCCCTTTTTGCAGAGTAGACAGTCCGACGCACTTCATAAGAGGCATGGCGAGTTTTTTGAAGTTGTATTTTTTTGTCATAATTTTTCGGAAAATGAAAAAATTAAAAAAATAATTTTCACTATTTTTTTTTTTACATACTGTCACCAGTGCAGTACAGCGTCATCATATAACTGGCATGGCGGTTAACAGGGACACTGACTGGTGACAGTATGAAAAAAAATATACATATATTTTTTTAAAAAATTTTAAATTTTTTTTAAAATATTTAATTTTTTATTACATTTTTTTTTATTTTTTTTAAGATTTTTTTTTTTATATTTTACTATGACCAAAGTAGTACAATGTTACCATAGTAACATTGTACTACTTTGGGGAAGTGATCAGTATTTTTTTTTTTTTTTTTTTTTTTTTTTACACAATTTGCTTATAGCAAAGAATTACTTTGCTATAAGCAAGCATTTACCTGAATGAAATCGATTCATTCAGCTTTTTCTTTTGTGCTTAGCTGTGATTTGGTCACAGCTAATCACATGACATGTGCATGTGATTAGCTGTGACCATTCACAGCTAGGCACTAGTATACAATGGATGGCATCATGAAGGAAGCCATCCATTGTATACAACTGTCATGTGACCTGCTGTGATTGGTCACAGCAGGTCACATGGTACCAGCAACGGGAGCCGGTACTCGGATCTGTCATCGGCCGTGTCCAAGGTGCACGGCCGGTGACAGATCGCACTGCTGCGCCGCTCTGCATTAGCGCAAACTGCGCATGTGCGGGAGCACGCCAAATGGCGTGCACCCGGAGTGAAGAGACACATCTGAAGCCGCCAAACGGCCATTGGCCGGGCGGTTAATGGTTAACAATGGAGGGCCATACAAATCAGTGTGCAGAAGCTGACGGGGGAGTTCTGTGTTGTTTACATACAGGTCTCTCCCCCGACGGTGATACTTGGCGAGTGCTGGGTGCCGGTGGACCCAGTCATCAACAGCTGAGGCCGCAAATGGCCCCCTACCAGAAATTGCGAAATCACGTGATTTTGCCCAGCCCTGCCGCCCTGTAGCAGTATTTCTTCTTTATAGGGCAACGGGGAAGCAGTTAGGCAGAGGACACAGCAGTGGAAAATTGGCCGGCAGCAGGACAATTGTAAACAGCAAGACTAGGTCCAAATATACTATGGACAAAGAGCACAGGCAATGGTTTTACTACAAGAACATAAATACTGCAGAGGATACAGCAAATCTGGCCTGTATCAATCAAGGATAATAGGCCTAACTGGTATATGCCTAACTTTTTTTGGGGGGGATAGGGGGGTTGAGGTAAATGTGAGCGATATATTGTGAGGTGGTTTTGTTGCACACTATGTTTGCACTTAGTTTTTTCCTGTTTTCTTCTTCTTACCTTTTTTTTTTCTTTAACGGTGTCACACTGCGAAGAGAAGGAAGCTCCAAGAACAAATAGTCCATAAAAAGTAAATTTTACGCTTTGAGCACACCAATCTTAAAGTGTTACTAAACCCACAACAGTACAATCAGTTTGTAGATGCAATGAAGCATTCTTGTTATACTCACTGTCAGGGGCAGACTGACCATTTGGAAACTCGGGCACTGCCCTAGGGTCCGGGGTCAGTAGGGGGCCTTTTTCATAGGCTTTTTTGAGTTTGGGCAAGGACACAGGGGCCCCATGATCCCCTATTGCCCGGGGGCCCCATGAGTTGTCAATCCGCCCCTGCTCACTGTGGAAGCTAAGGGGTTAATCCTCTGCATTGTATAAAAATACTGTATGATCCTGTCTTTTCGGATCCTCCCCTTCTTCCAGTGCCCCTCTTATCTCCTGATAATACACATCATGTGGAGTCACTCTGCACATTCTCAGTTTGGCGTGTATTGCTAGAGAAGTGTGTTTTTTATCTTGGGAGAATGCATGTGATCAGCACAGGGCCAATCAGCAATGTCCAGACAGAGGTCAGGGGTGCTGCATCCTCCTAGAGTAAAATGAAAACTCCTCCTACAAACTTTAACCAGTGCTCAGCTGAACACTGAATGAAGTCACAAGACTGCTCTAACTGCTGATGAGAAAAGTTATTTTGCAGTTGATATTTACTAAAATAATTGCATTTCTTTGTTCTGTGTTCTGTGGGAGACCAGATATAGTGAATGCGGGGTCCGGGGAGAGCTGATATAGTGAATGCGGGGGCCGGGGAGAGCGGATATAGTGAATGCGGGGTCCGGGGAGAGCGGATATAGTGAATGCGGGGTCTGGGGAGAGCGGATATAGTGAATGCGGGGTCTGGGGAGAGCGGATATAGTGAATGCGGGGTCCGGGGAGAGCGGATATAGTGAATGCGGGGTCCGGGGACAGTGGATATAGTGAATGTGGGGTCCGGGGAGAGCGGATATAGTGAATGCGGGGTCCGGGGAGAGCGGATATAGTGAATGCGGGGTCCGGGGAGAGCGGATACAGTGAATGCGGGGTCCGGGGATATAGTGAATGCGGGGTTCGGGGAGAGCGGATATAGTGAATGCGGGGTCCGGGGAGAGCGGATATAGTAAATGCGGGGTCCGGGGAGAGCGGATATAGTGAATGCGGGGTCCGGGGAGAGCGGATATAGTGAATGCGGGGTCCGGGGAGAGCGGATATAGTGAATGCGGGGTCCGGGGAGAGCGGATACAGTGAATGCGGGGTCCGGGGAGAGCGGATACAGTGAATGCGGGGTCCGGGGATATAGTGAATGCGGGGTTCGGGGAGAGCGAATATAGTGAATGCGGGGTCCGGGGAGAGCGGATATAGTGAATGCGGGGTCCGGGGAGAGCGGATATAGTGAATGCGGGGTCCGGGGAGAGCGGATATAGTGAATGCGGGGTCCGGGGAGAGCGGATATAGTGAATGTGGGGTCCGGGGAGAGCGGATATAGTGAATGCGGGGTCCGGGGAGAGCGGATATAGTGAATGCGGGGTCCGGGGAGAGCGGATACAGTGAATGCGGGGTCCGGGGAGAGTGGATATAGTGAATGTGGGGTCCGGGGAGAGTGGATATAGTGAATGTGGGGTCCGGGGAGAGCGGATATAGTGAATGTGGGGTCCGGGGAGAGTGGATATAGTGAATGTGGGGTCCGGGGAGAGTGGATATAGTGAATGTGGGGTCCGGGGAGAGCGGATATAGTGAATGCGGGGTCCGGGGAGAGCGGATATAGTGAATGCGGGGTCCGGGGAGAGCGGATATAGTGAATGTGGGGTCCGGGGAGAGCGGATATAGTGAATGCGGGGTCCGGGGAGAGCGGATACAGTGAATGCGGGGTCCGGGGATAAAGTGAATGCGGGGTTCGGGGAGAGCGGGATATAGTGAATGTGGGGTCCGGGGAGAGTGGATATAGTGAATGTGGGGTCCGGGGAGAGCGGATATAGTGAATGTGGGGTCCGGGGAGAGTGGATATAGTGAATGCGGGGTCCGGGGAGAGCGGATATAGTGAATGTGGGGTCCGGGGAGAGCGGATACAGTGAATGCGGGGTCCGAGGATATAGTGAATGTGGGGTTCGGGGAGAGCGGATATAGTGAATGCGGGGTCCGGAAGAGCGGATATAGCGAATGCGGGGTCCGGGGAGAGCGGATATAGTGAATGCGGGGTCCGGGGAGAGCGGATATAGTGAATGCGGGGTCCGGGGAGAGCGGATATAGTGAATGCGGGGTCCGGGGAGAGCGGATATAGTGAATGCGGGGTCCAGGGAGAGCGGATATAGTGAATGCGGGATCCGGGGAGAGCGGACCTATTGAATGTGGTGTCCCCATAGCACCCCCCTATCTTGAGGGCATGTGGGCTGGTATGATTCAGAAGGGGGGTGCTTATTCGTTCCCCCTTTTCTGACCTGCCGGGCTGCATGCTCAGATAAGGGTCTGGTATGAATTTGGGGGGATTTTAAAAAAATGGCATGGGGGTTCCCCTCAAAATCCATACCAGACACAGAGGGCTTGGTGTGGATGGGATGGGGGACGCCATATTATTTTTAATTTTTTTGTAATTGTCGTGAAATGCCGACAATTCTTTTTACATTCATTTGTCAGCTGGGAACCCCACTGACAGCTGAGACATGAATGAATGTCTCACTACTAAATTGCATGACTTCACCCGGGTTCACACTGATACGGTGCTTAATTCACAGCGTTTTCAGTGCAAATTCCGCACCATATCAGAATTGCACCCCATTCATGTGAACCGTTGCGGGTGTGTATGTTAATGACACCCCGAAAGTGGTCCGCAAAACGCAGTGCGATGTGCAGAATTGGATTGCATAGCTGTGACTACCCATGCGATCCAATTCTAGCTCGGACCCAAAAAAGGGTCCTGCATCGTTTGATGCGGATGCAGTGCGATTAGAGCCATACAAAATGTACAAAACTCCGATCGCACCGCACACGAATGTGGTGTGGTTCCTGTGCGAATCACATGCGATATACATATACAGTGGGGCAAAAACGTATTTAGTCCCCACCAATTGTACAAGTTCTCCCACTTACAAAGATGAGAGAGGCCTGTAATTGGCATCATAGGGAGACCTCAACTATGAGAGACAAAATGAGAAAACAAATCCAGACAATCACATTGGCTGATCTGGAAAGTATTTATTTGCAAATTATGGTGGAAAATAAGTATTTGGTCACCTACAAACAAGCACGATTTCTGGCTCTCACAGACCTGTACCTTCTTCTTTAAGAGGCTCCTCTGTCCTGCACTCATTACCTGTATCAATGGCATCTGTTTGAACTTGTTATCAGTATAAAGGACACTTGTCCACAACCTCAAACAGTCACACTCCAAACTCCACTATGGTGAAGACCAAAGAGCTGTCGAAGGACACCAGAAACAAAATTGTAGACCTGCACCAGGCTGGGAAGACTGAATCTGCAATAGGCAAGCAGCTTGGTGTGAACAAATCAACTGTGGGAACAATAATTAGAAAATGGAAGACATACAAGACCACTGATAATCTCCCTCGATCTGGGGCTCCACGCAAGATCTCACCCCGTGGGGTCAAAATGATCACAAGAACGGTGAGCAAAAATCCCAGGACCACACGGGGGGACCTAGTGAATGACCTGCAGAGAGCTGGGATCAACATAACAGAGGCTACCATCAGTAACACACTACGCCGCCAGGGACTCAGATCCTGCAGTGCCAGACGTGTCCCCCTGCTTAAGCCAGTACATGTCCGGGGCCCGTCTGAAGTTTGCTAGAGAGCATTTGGATGATCCAGAAGAGGATTGGGAGAATGTCATATGGTCAGATGAAACCAAACTAGAACTGTTTGGTAGAAACACAACTCGTCGTGTTTGGAGGAGAGAGAATGCTGAGTTGCATCCAAAGAACACCATACCTACTGTGAAGCATGGGGGTGGCAACATCTTGTTTGGGGCAGTTTCTCCGCAAAGGGACCAGGAGGACTGATCCATGTACAGGACAGAATGAATGGGGCCTTGTATCATGAGATTTTGAGTGCAAACCTCCTTCCATCAGCAAGGGCATTGAAGATGAAACGTGGCCGGGTCTTCCAACATGACAATGATCCCAAACATACCGCCCGGGCAACGAAGGAGTGGCTTCGTAAGAAGCATTTCAAGGTCCTGGAGTGGCCTAGCCAGTCTCCAGATCTCAAACCCATAGAAAACCTTTGGAGGGAGTTGAAAGTCCGTGTTGCCCAGCGACAGCCCCAAAACATCACTGCTCTAGAGGAGATCTGCATGGAGGATGGGCCAACATACCAGCAACAGTGTGTGCCAACCTTGTGAAGACTTCCAGGAAACGTCTGACCTCTGTCATTGCCAACAAAGGATATATAACAAAGTATTGACATGAACTTTTCATATTCACCAAATACTTATTTTCCACCTTAATTTGCAAATAAATTCTTTCCAGATCAGCCAATGTGATTGTCTGGATTTGTTTTCTCATTTTGTCTCTCATAGTTGAGGTCTCCCTATGATGCCAATTACAGGCCTCTCTCATCTTTGTAAGTGGGAGAACTTGTACAATTGGTGGGGACTAAATACTTTTTTTGCCCCACTGTATGTGAACCCGGGCTCAATCATAGAATTTTACGCCAGATTTTAGTAACTGAGCGGGATCTTATCACATACTCAGATGTGATAACATACCGCTCAGTACATTTTTCGTGTTCAAAGTTTGCGGTCGAACATTCTGTAGGTTCGAATGTTGGACTGCGAACCGAACAGGGGGGCATTTGGCCCATCACTAATCCTAACTGATGATAACTTCTCCCTATGTAGTTTATCAGCTTTCAATACAACAGCTCCACATTCACTGACACTGTGGGTTTTGATTTACTAAAGGCAAATAGACTGAGCACTTTGCAAGTGCAGTCGCTCCAGAGCTCAGTAAATGAGCAGAAGCTCTTCTGACTTCCATCATCCAATCACGGGCAAGAAAAAATGCATTTTTTTTTCTTTTCCTCGCATGTGATTGGGTATTCTTGGCAAAGGGAAGCTTTCCCTCATTTACTAAGCTCTGGAGCAACTGCACTTGCAGAGTGCACAGTCCGTTTGCTTTTAGTAAATTAACCCCAATGTCAGTTCTTGCACCCCCCTTTTATAGTGAGGGGGCTGGCTTATCCTAAAATCCCTGCATTGGCCCTTGTATGTCTGCTGGACATAGTTTAAAGACCATGCAGTGCATTGCCGTGCTCCACAATGCACTACGCCCTGGCAGAGCATTGTGATTGGTTAAAGCAGTGACCTGTGGTCAAGTGCACTGCTTTGACCAATCACAATGCTCTGTCAGTGCATTGGGCAACACAGTGGTAAAGTGGTTAGCACTTCCACCTGGCAGTACTCGGGTCGTTGGTTTGAATCCCAACCACGGCACCACCTGCCTGGAGTTTGCATGTTCTCCCTGTGCCTGCGTGAGTTTCCTCCAGGTACTCCGGATTCCTTCCACGCTCCAAAGACATGCTAGTAGGTGAATTGGCTCCTACCCCAGTACATGTATGTATGAATGTGAGTTAGGCACCTTAGATTGTACACCCCTTGAGGGTTAGGGACCTTAGATTGTACACCCCTTGAGGGTTAGGGACCTTAGATTGTACGCCCCTTGAGGGTTAGGGACCTTAGATTGTACACCCCTTGAGGGTTAGGGACCTTAGATTGTACGCCCCTTGAGGGTTAGGGACCTTAGATTGTACGCCCCTTGAGGGTTAGGGACCTTAGATTGTACGCCCCTTGAGGGTTAGGGACCTTAGATTGTACGCCCCTTGAGGGTTAGGGACCTTAGATTGTACGCCCCTTGAGGGTTAGGGACCTTAGATTGTACGCCCCTTGAGGGTTAGGGACCTTAGATTGTACCCCTCTTGAGGGTTAGGGACCTTAGATTGTACGCCCCTTGAGGGTTAGGGACCTTAGATTGTACGCCCCTTGAGGGTTAGGGACTGATGTGAATGTACAATATATATATATAAAGTGCTGTGTAAATTGACGGCTCTTGTCTAAACTGGCCCTTGTATGTGTATGTATGAATGTGAGTTAGGGACCTTAGATTGTATGCTCCTCGGGGGCGGGGACTGATGTGAATGTACAATATATATATGTAAAGTGCTGCATAAATTGACAGCAAATCTGCCCATAATTTGCCAGGATGACTTTAATGTGAAAAAATGTCATTGTAGCAAATTTGTGTATCATACATGTAATCACCTGACATGGATGTGACTGGTAAGCGGGATGTGGGATCCTGCAGTGGAGGTCTAGCGCCATCAATTTAGTCCCTTTTTGTATGATATTTGATCTTATGTGATTTTAAATGTATTTGTGATACAATAAAATGTGTTTTTAATGCATTTTGTTGGTGTTTTGTACTTCAAATGTCCAATTCTTTGTTTTGTAAAGACCCAAAAGTAACAAATCAGAGAAGATTCTTGCTAGAGTGTACATAGACTGTAAGAAAAGACATTCATTCACAGTCATTGTTCATTAAAAAAAAAACTGATCAGAGTTGGATTTTGACCAAGTTTTCGAAATAGTTGAAAGATTAATTTGTTCTAGAACAAGATGACATTTTCATCAAATATGAATGATAAATGCGCCCAGAAAAATTAATCAGCCAATAAGAATTGCTTCAGAGTTAAATGGGGACAGCACGGGGCCCTGCCCGGGAGAGGTCTATGTACTGTGACGTCACCCAACCTTCTACGTTCTTCACAAGGTAGATGCGTAGCATGCCATCTGGACCAAAGAGTATATAAGTAGCTGAGAGATCAGTAATTGTCCACAGATCCCCTCCAACATCCAACTGCCTCTCCTAAAAGTAGCAAAGCTCAACCGACAACGAACTTTGCGCACTTGTTGGAAGATCATCAAGTTGCTGGAAGTTTCGTGAAGACCTGGGACGTTTGAAAACCACATTTATCGGTTAGTATACAATTCCTAAGTCATTTACAACTGATAGCAGACAATAAGGATACAATTGTCATTTTCTAAAGCTGTACAATCTCCATGATGGGAGGGGATGTCATGGGAGAACGATGGAGATTGCCATTGGTGACTCTGTATTTTCAGAATGCTGGTTGGTTATCAAGATAATTCACTGATCTGCGGCTTTGTAATTGCGCTACTTTATGTGAAATAGCGTGATATCAAAGTCGCATTCAGTGTGAACCAGAGCTCACCGTATTTCTCTAATGGTCTGAATCGTATTGTTTTTTCCTAGTAAATAAAAATAATAAATATTGTAACATATATGAATGTTTTTTTTTTCTTTGTATTTATTTTTAATTTTAATTTTCTAAAGCTGTACAATCTCCATGATGGGAGGGGATGTCATGCGAGAACGATGGAGATTGCCATTGGTGACTTTGCATTTTCAGAATGCTGGTTGGTTATCAAGATAATTCTTTGCCCTCTGATTTTGGAACAAGTATAATTGTATGTAAAGACCTACTGAACTATCCAATCATTGTGTATCTAATGAGGCCATTGTTGGAAGATCTAATAGGGATTGAGCGCTCACTGTGTGTATGGTGAGCTTTAGATTTACCAAAACCATGTCATCTAAGGACTACCTAAATATGCATTTAATTTGTATCTAGTCAGGCCGACCCTTGTACTTCCTAAGATTTATAGCAGGCCGTACAATCAGCTTCTAGCGTGTATGGTGAGCGAAACAATTTTGGTTTACAGGTTTGAATCTTGTTTGTTTGAGTCAATTTAATAAAAAAAAAAAAAAAAAAAATATATATATATATATATATATATATATATATATATATATATATATATAATATATATAGATAATAATAATAATATATATATTTGAGAAAAAAACAAAAATAAAAATAAAATAAATTATATTTATATATGTATAAAATTATATTTTTTTTCCTCAAATGTTGTTAAGTTTAGTATGTTACATAGTCAATAAAAATGATGAATATTGTACCATATATGGATGTATTTTATTCTTTGTATTTATCTATTTTTTACTTGATACTTTTTATACTTTGTATTTATTCTTTTACTTTGTGTCCCCTGGTTCACACCGGTGCGACATGCGATTCACGAATTGCACCGCAAGTCACTTCTAAAGTATTTCTATGGCACTGTGTTAATCAGAGCGATTTGAAGTAGCGTGATTTCAAAAATAGTTCCTGCACTACTTTTTTTTTCCGATTTCATTGTGACTTGAATTGACTTCTGCTAAATAAAGATGCAAGCCGCAGTGAAATCGGAGGTACAAATCGTGCTGATCTGTGGTTCTGAAATTGCACCGCCTCAAATGAATAGCATGATTTCAAAGTCGCACTCAGTGTGAACCAGAGCTCACTGTATTTCTCTAATGGTTTGAATGAACCATTATTATTCTTGTTTATTCCTAGTAAATAAAAAAATGAATATTGTAAAGCATATGAATTTTTTTTTTCTTTGTAATTGTTTTTTGTGTTTCATTGTACTGCTCTACAGGTTTGAATCTGATTGTTTATTTCGAGTTATACATTATTTATATATATATATATATATATATATATATATATATATATATATATATATATATATATATATATATATATATACATACACACACATACACATACACCTATATATATATATATATATATATATATATATATATATATATATATCTCAACTCATTTTGTTTTTGTTTTTTTCATTGGATTTATTTTGTTTTTTTGGGGGTTTTACTGTATTACTTTATTGGTTTGAATCTCACCGTATAAATTTTGAGTTTTATATATATATATATATATATATATATATATATATATATATTACACATATACTTTTTTCTGTTAAAATATTGTTACGTCTTGTATCTTACATAGTCAATGAAAATAATACATATGGTAATATATATGGACATTTTTTTTTCTTTTGCATTTATTTTGGGTTTTACTGCATACAACTATATATAAAATAAAGCAAAACTCTGTAGGACTTTTTGCTTTTTTTCTTTTTTAAAATTTTGCTGAATCACAAACAGAATTTGGTTGCTCATACTGGATGTATTTTCCAGGGTCCCTGATAACCATGAAGACAACACTGCTGCTCTCTGTATTGTGCGCTGCCATGGCGGGTGAGTGAAGTTGATGTCCCTTTTCTCCTATAATAACACATCTGGAATACAGAGACAGCGATAGTTCCCAGAAATTAGATGGCACAATTGGGGAAGGGCAGATGGACAGAGAAAGAGTGAGGGAGATCCATTCTGTAATTTAAATGTATCTAAACCCGAGAATAATAATAATAATATATATTGCAGCTTGCTGGTTCTTAGTGGTGGCTGCATTAGTTTTCTTTTTTTAGACTTTTTTGCACATGTTTTCACTTGGTGATCCTGCCAGCCTTCCTGTGACATCGCCCACTCTCCATATTGTATCTATGAACAAGCAGTGCCATAGGACTACAAAATCCTTCCCCCTTTCCTCATCTGTGTAAGATAGGAGGAAGGGGCAATAAACTGACCTAACAGACTGATAACCCTGTATGAGATAAGACTGCAGAGTCCACAGGAGAGCATTGGATTTCTGGCAGGATCAACAGATAACAAAACAAATTAGGAATGAATGGCAGCCCCGCGTATCTGCTGAATATCAGCGTGGTTTGCCTGAGGGTGCAGGAATGCGTGTGATTTACACAAATTCCGGCACCTACATATATGTGAACCTCGCCTTATTCAGGAACACGGGTGACTACAACGCAGGGAAGAGGGTTGTGGAGCACTTTGTTTATGAATTGTAACACTTTTGGTAGACGTTTGTATATTGGAACACTCGGATACAAGTTGCAGCGGTTGGACAATCATTGGATTGCTGTGGAGAACTTTGAAACAAACTAGACATTATCGCTGATTTATTTGAACTGTTGTGATCCTTGTGTCACATAGTAGCTTGATATGAGACCTGTTTAGACTTCCACACAGGAACACGGGGCGCACTTTAATGTTTTTCTGTCTCTCCAGTGGCTGCGTCTCAATCCTGTGGAACTGATCCTGTAACTCCTGATGAGTATTGTAACAATAATACTGCCTGCGTGTGCAATACAACTCTCTATACAGGCTCAGGTATGGTATGATATAATATAGTCAGAATGGGAGCCTTTTAAAATCAAATATTGAATTTATGAAATAAAATGTATTTCTATGAATAAACCATATGAGGTGCATGTAGCACACATTAAATAGTGGGAAGGTGCAATGGTCACTTTACATCAGGATTCTAAATGAACCGCAATGGAGTGCCCTGGTGTGAATGAGCCCCCCGACTTCCTGAACATTTGAATGGTGGAGAGTACAGGAATAATCTGACTGTCTGCAGATAAACATACAAACTGGGATTGCTGTGTGTAATATGGAGTCAGGAGACCATAGCAAGACCCAACTGAAGTCGGCTTATCGTGTTCCCAAAGAAACAATCACTGTTTGCACCCAGATTTGTGGCTTAGGGAGGTCTGTATCGGGGAAATCACGAAAAGAGTCTTCAGCTTCTGAAGGACTCCGGTGTGCCAGACTATACCAGACATTGCATGGGGTTCCTTGAGCAAAGTCTGCCTCTGATAAGTCTGCTCTTTTTTCTTCACTCCCGATGAATGACAGATCTGATGGGGGACAGATGATATATACAAAAGGTGGGGTCTCCCTGGAGATATCAATGATCATCTATGGACATGACCAACACTGGGATCCAAATGCCTGAAAAGCCAAGGTACTTGACTTGTTCAGACGGAACCCTAAGCTCTACTGACCACCAATGTATGGGGGCTCTACACTGACCACCAATGTAAGGGGACACTACACTGACCACCAATGTAAGGGGCACACTACACTGACACCAATGTACACTAACCACCAATGTAAGGGGCACTACACTGACCACCAATGTAAGGGGGCACTACATTACCACCAATGTAAGGGGGGCACTACACTGACCACCATGTAAGGGGACACTACACTGACCACCAATGTAAGGGGGCACTACACTGACCACCAATGTAAGGGGGCACACTACACTACACTGACCACCAATGTAAGGAGACACTGCACTGACACCAATGTAGACCCCTAATTCAATGTAAGATGCCTTCCAGCAAAACACTGACCACCAATGTAAGGGGGAAACAATAGATCCCCAACCATTAACATTAGCTCTCTCTCCATCAATGGGGATAGCAATAAATGCAAAAATAGACAGACACTAAAAATAGATGTCTTCCAGCAACAATAGATCCCAAGCAACCAGACAACAGGAGACCCCAACGCTCAACAGTAGATCCTGCCCAGCAACAATTTACCCCCCACAACAATAGACCCCCCACCAACAACAATAGACCACCCAGCAACCAGCATTATAGACCCACCAGCACACCCAGCACCCCCCTTGCCATTACATAAATTCAGTGCTGGAGGTGCCGGAATGGCGTTCCCCCACGTTCCCACTGAAAAAAAGCCCTGGTTGGCACTACACTGACCACCAATGTATGGAAAGGGGGTACACTGACCACCAATGTAAGGAAAAGTCTGTACTGTATGTAAACTGGAAGTTTAATTTGGCTTTAACTCCTGACTCTCTGGCTGCTTTCTCCCCAGTCCCTGGTCACTCCTGCCACCCCAAAGTGGGTATATATAGAAACCCCATATAGTGTATAATGTACATCAAGTATGTCACCGTCACCTTCTCATCTCAGAAATGCTGAATGAATTTACTCTTTTTACAGGAACCATCTCCAAATTTGACTTGTACTGGAGGATCTTTCAATATACAAGTGCCAAAATGTTGGTTGGAAGCACATGGTTATAATACATCCAATATAAGGCTGAACGACACCAACTCCAAGTGTTTGGGCAGTAAAAGGGAGATTGTGGATGGAATATCGCAGATGACCATTCATCGTCCATTGACAAAATATGACTGTAACACTGATACTGAGGTAAGTTCTCCTGACTCGGTCTGACTGTTTGTTATACAAGAGAAGTAAAAACAGATACATTAAATTATGTATGGACAAAAATATTCTGTTTTAGGATTTTAATGGAATAGAGAAAATTTAGAACCCTTGTTATGTTATTTTTTTGTCTTTGTTCTCAGAAGAATGTTTCACCTTCTATATATTTTTGCTACTTAGTCTTGCAAGAAAAGAAATGACAAAACAAAAACACTTTTATTATATGCCCCAGGCTCAACAGAACACATTAAGATTGCACTAATGCCTAAGAATTTTTTTGTTACCCCCATGCCCTGATGAATTTACACCCCCCCCCCCCCCATCCTCATATACATACCTGGTGTCCCTGGTCATTTCCACCGGGTCCTCCAAGTCTGCACCCTTCCCGAACTTCCTGTTTGTAGAGGAGATAGTGAGGGAAGGGGTGTGTTTGGCTCCTGCATCTGCATGGGAGGAGGGAGCAGGGGCGTGGCTTGCTGGGCGCTGTGTGTTTGAAAAGACGCACACAGCCCCATCTGGGGGCCCACATACATGGATGTCTCTTTAGCAGTTGGCTAGTTAAAAGAGACATGCAAAAGGATGAGCTGAATTCCAGGCAGATATAAAAGACACAAATAACACAGCTCTGTATTTATTTACATCATTAAATTTATTTTTTTTAATACAGTCAGTATAAGTACCTCCATGTGATCTGGTTTCAGCCTCATGCAATCCCTGTTCAACTGGGAGAAAGAGAAGCAGCACAAGTAGATAGTTAGTTCATGTGCTGACAAAGATTATGTTGATAGGAGGAGAGAGCAGAGTGACAGAGAGATGAGCTCATCAGTCCTCTGCTTCTCTTATTACTGAACAGTCACAGGCTGGGGGTGTGGGGTCCAAAGGGGACCTGGGCTCAGAGAAAGTGGGTTGATACTGGCCATCAGAGTGAGCACATAAATTGGCAAAAAAAAAAAAACCACAGGGGGAATCTCTGAACTGAAGTTGAATTTTGCATGTATTTTGTTATTTTATCTTTGGGGTATTTATTTATTATTTTGTACAATGGAGTTTATTGATAGTATGAAGTCATCAGATGAATCCAAGGATAGAAATAACAGTGAAGAGGAATAAACATGCAGTTCCTCTAGGTAACATAAAGCATAATAAATGCACTGAGTTACAGAAGCAAACAAGAAATGTGATTACAATGTGTAATGAAATGATAAGATACATAACAAAGTGCAGTATTGATTAGCATATGAAGATCTCGGATTCATCAGTAGAAAAGGAGAAAATGGGGGCGACCATTGGGTGGTAGAAGGTCACACCCCGGAAAATGTCATAGAGCCACGTCCCAAGCGTTTTCCACACAGCTTGGATATTCCCCACCCTCTGAAAGAGGTAAACTGTATCCACCATCTCCATCCATGTCCTTTGGAATTCGTTTGTAATGTTTGCAGGGTGGGGGGGGGGGGGGGAGACATGCTGTGTTCCTGCATGTGCAATGCAATGTTTAAATATATGTAAGATACATTTTAGACAGGCGCATCCCCAGGGTTGGTGTCATCCGGTGCAGCGGTAACAAGTGGTGTCATCCCTCCAGAGAGGAAGGAGTGGTGCCGGTTAGCAGTAAAATGTGTATCCTGACCCGTGAAGATATACATCCCCTGAAGGTTGAACCTATACGGGGTTAACTGATCTTGCGACCCATAGTGATCCACAGGATCAGCTTCAGCGGATTGCAGCCTATAAGGGGTTAACTGTGGCAGCTCTGTGCTAAAGTCAGAGATCGGCTTCTTCGGCCTGAAACCGGCACATGAGCAGTTGCTTCAGGGGATACATATCTTCACGGGTCGGGATATCTTTTTTACCGCTACACCGGCATCGCTCCTTCCTCTCTGGAGGGGTGACACCACTTGTTACCGCACCGGAACTCATTTTACTGCTACTCTGGGGGCAGCTGTCACTTTGAATCTGCGATCACCCCAATAACTGGCCAGGACCTTCACAGAACCCAGAAGTTCTGCTGGCATCCTGTTCCTGCACCCCTTGTGATGGTGTCACTCAGTGCACCCCGTACCCCCCCTAGGGTCGCCACTGGTTTTAGATGTGGTATGTTAATAAAGCAACATTGTTTTTGTTCTTTGTGTACGGAGTTTATGTTCCTAAAAAGTCCATTAGGTTCTCATGAATCCGTAAGTAAACATGAAGACAGCATACAAAGCATTATGTGGAACCCCATGAGAGAAGTGCGGATACACCAATCCTTTGGGCACAAAATGGGTCCAGTGATTATACAAAACGCTTCAGGTTCCAAAAAAAAAAATATTCAGCTGAAGTACAGAATGAAAAAGAAGAGTAGAGGAGAGAAAGAAATAGTTAAAGAAAAGGAAAAAACGGTCCCGGGGATCACGGTAGAAGGCGGGGTATTTATTTTTATCTGGTTGTTTTTGGCCGGAGTTCTGCTTTAACAAAACTGGAGGCGACTTTTTTCACTTGTCAGAGAATACACTGACATTAGTAGTAACTATCTGTAAATGTGCAGATCACTGTATGGCGGGGAGTTTTCTGACCTCGTCTAATGACTTATGTGCTTCCTTTCTCTACAGATAAACAGAACCCATATCACATACACAAATCAGCTGTATATTGTTGCCAAGACGGATCCGATCCGATCACAAAAATGACGCTGTTATGAATGTTTCCTGCACTTACCCGCTGGATATAAATATCAAGCTTAATGTGTCCCTGCACCCATACTCGGGTAATTATTATTACACATTGTTGGTCTTTCAGAAATCTATGTTGGCCATCTCTTATGACATTGAATTCCATCATTTACTCTTGTACAGTATGTGGCCCTTAAAATAGAGTTCCAGCTGAAAAAAAAAAAAGTCAGCAGCTACAAAAACTCTAGCAGCTGACTTTTAAAATACAAACACTTACCTGTCCCTTGGTCCAGCAATATCCTCACCACAGCTGGTTTCACCAGCCGTATTCTCTCCACGGTGATGGCATCTTTAGTGTGGGCACCCGGCTGTGAAATCTTGCGGCTGCACAGCCGGGTGCCCACTGCGCATTTGTGAATGGCCCTATAGTCTTCTGGGACCTGCCACATGCCCCAGAAGACTACGGGGAGGGAGGGGGGGGACAACTTCCGCTTCTGATCACCTTAGGCAATTGCAGCAGAAGTGGGAGCAGGTACCTGTCAAATTCGGGTACACCCCCCACTCCCCAAAGGTGCCAATCCTTAATGGGGAGCTGGGACAAAGCATTAAAGTGGAACTTCCCCTTTTTGGTGGAGCTCCGCTTTAAGCAAACCTTCAAGTAGATGGTAAACTTACAGGTCTGTAGTTACTGGTTGAAGACCTTAATCCCTTTTTAAACAAAGGCACTACATTGGCCTCAATAACTTAGAAACAAAAGCTTAGATATAACTGAGCTCAACTCTCTGAGGATACATGAGTGTATACAGGGCTGCTGTTAGGAACCACGAGGCCCCATACAGCTGACCTAACGGGACCCCTTCAAAAAAAAAAAAAAACAGTTTACAATGCTTCAGATATTAATGAACACAGTGAGTGATCGGTACCGTTCATTCAGGAAAGAAACAGGCTGGTAAATGTAACATATTTAAATGACTCTTCCCCAACTCTCCATCCTGAAAGATCCTGTTGTGTGCTGTCAGCTGCTGGTGGCAAGCAGAAGAGGGAAACTGGGAGCACTGTGGGGGCACACAGGGGGTCCTGGGCAAGAGGGAAATGTATGGTGAACAGGGAGGGTGATGGGTGCGGGGGGATTATTGTACCCGATTCCCTGTATGGCTATCCCTGTAGAAGCTGGGAGGGAGAGGAGAAGAATCCAGCTTTCAGCTGCTGCAGGTAGAGCCATACAGGGGATCATTTACAGTAATCCCCCCCCCCCCACATGCCTTGCTGATCACCCTCCCTGCCCACATCCAATTCCCCCAGCTGCCTGTGCCCCCCTGCTGGCCTGGGCTCCGTACAGGAGGACTGGTGCTACCTCCTTATCCACAGCCTTGGTTGTGTATATATATATATATATATATATATATATTATATATATATATATATAAAAAAAACAAATCTCATAAGGTTGTCTAACGTGTCAGCATTACACAATCCTAAAGATTCCACAACAGAAGATCTTATAGAAAAATGTAGATGAACTCTTTATTAATGACAACAGGTTAAAAGTTGGGTAAACCTCTTGCACCAAGCCTTAATAAATTTATAAGGAAAAGCTAGCTAACTGAGCTCAACTCTCTGAGGACACATGGGTGTAAGCCATCTTAGCAAAGTGTTTTCCAGCAACTCTGGCAAATATTTAGAAGAAATGTCTCTGCAATAGAAGAGTTTTCACGGCCTGTGTCTGCTACCTTCCTTCTGCTTCAGTTCTAAAGCCTCCACGAGACTCTTTGGCATTCAGTGTTCCTCAGGGTCCCCTGCCACATTGTGTGTTCCTTCCTCCTCACCCTACAACACTGCTGAGTCCTGTAGGGACATCGGGGTCCGAGAAGGAACCATGGCATGCAATGGAAGACAGAGGCACTCTTTCAGAAATGTTGAATATTGAAAAGTCTGGTGGAGGCTGGAGCACAGGAACGGAGGACAGATAGGAGACATGGGCTGATAGGTGAATATAAAAGCTCTTATATTGCAGGTCCGTTTCTTCTTGATTTTTGGATTTAAAAAATAATCAATATACATAGTTACATAGTTAGTCTGGCTGACAAAAGACAAAAGTCCACCCAGTTCAACCATAAAAAAAAAAAAAAGTTATAATCCTACACCCACAGTTGATCCAGAGGAAGGCAAAAAACCCAGCAAAGCACGATCCAATTTGCTCCTGCAGGGAAAAAATTCCTTCCTGATCCCCTGAAAGGCAATTGGTTATTCCCTGGATCAAATTAGCCGATAAATGTTAGTACATATTTGTCTGTATGTTGCCATAAATGGTGTAATTGGTGTGTTTCTGCAGCTGCCCCACATTGGCTCTAAGACTGAGATGTGAGCAATCACATGACTACTTACTGCCCAGTTCTCAGTCTTCTCCAAGTGGAGAGAAGTGACTGTCAGTCATGTCCTCTCCGCTCTGCTCCTCCAGCACTCACAGAAGCATTGGCTAGGGGAGGGGGTGGGTGCAGCTGGCTCCAGATCTCATTCACATGCTGAGAGGCAGATCCAGCTGTCAGCCAGACAGTCAAATGGATCCTGACAATTTTGTCGGGATCCTTCCACAGCCTGTAGAGGCTGTGCCATGTCAGATGATAGCGGGCAATCTGGGTCACAGAAGAGTAAGTAAGTGCAGTCCTGTGATCCACAAGAGATGTATGGACAAAAAAAGTTTTTGGAATATTTCTCTTTCAAAGTATTTTTATTTTGTTTGTTTTATAAAAACATTCATTTAAAACCATTGTGGTGCTTTTTAAATTATATATCAGATTCATCTCTTCCATCAGAATACACAGAGCTAAAGGAAATAGCTAATAGGTTTGTTCTTTATCCTCATTGCAAATACTGTCAGTTCTCTGTGTGATAACATAGACGCATGGCCACATACCTACAAGGGTTTCTTGGTAGGTGACCTTTGTCTTGTGTCTATTTTCCAGGACCGCAGTAATAAACGGAACTACAGCAGGTACAAGTTATACAGCCGTAATGGCAGCCTTTAAAGAAAGCACATATACGGACGTGCTCACAGAAGATGACACCGTGACCGTGGAAGATACTATTTATCTTTCCGTGAAAATAATAGATCTGGATGCCAACACCTTCAATCTCTCAGTGGTGAATATTTATGCCTCTCCTACCAACTCAAGCGACATTAAGTACTATCTTCTTAAGGACGGGTAAGTACACAGCACACAGGTTAGCAATTCTATGTCATCTTTGACTACAGAAATAATTCACTAAATGCCCAGAAACAGATATCATATTAGGAGGTAGGTTGTTGTAGTGTTGACAAGAAGCTCTGAACTAATCTGGTCAAACAACTTTTTAAAGTGACATAATTAACATTTATTAACATTTATTTTTGCTTGATACAGTATGTTTTCCATTGAAGGGCTCATTCACACCACAATCGATGGGTTCCTTTGCCCAAGGCAGGCCCAATGCATTGACAATCCGTTGTTTATTACAAGTCCAGGTCACAGCAATGTGTTGGAGCGCATTGGAGGAAAATGGAGCATGCTGCAATTAAGCAGAGTGCAATACATGCAATTTGATATATTTCATTCATCTCAATGGAGAATACATCAGGGAGAAAATCGTGTAGGTGTGAGTAGGTCTGAGGTGTGAAGAAATAGTGGTCACAGAGAATGTAATTAATTCTTGTGTATGGCACAATGACTCCACCAATTAAAATGTGAATTGAGGACTTTAATTCTGAATAACAGAAACAATATAATGAACACATTATATTCACTATTATAATCACTATTCAATACTCCTACTACTCGACCTCTCCACGGCTTTTGACACGGTTGACCATCCCCTCCTCAAAAAGAAACTACACTCTTTTGGCCTCAGCGACTTCGCTCTCTCCTGGTTCTCCTATCTATCGCAGCACTCCTTCAGTGTTACCTATAACGCTGCCACCTCCTCCTCACTC
>CATNWA010020230.1:72500-135522 GCA_951230385.1 Staurois parvus | reverse complement strand
TTCCTGTCTGGACACTTTCACCCCCTTCCAGTCCGGACACTTTCCCCCCCTTCCAGTCCGGACACTTTCCCCCCCTTCCAGTCCGGACACTTTCCCCCCCTTCCAGTCCGGACACTTTCCCCCCCTTCCACGTCCGGACACTTTCCCCCCCCTTCCTGTTCTGGACACTTTCCCCCCCTTCCAGTCCCTTTGGATTTTGTCACACGAACTGTCATGATCGTCTCTCGAAAGCTGTGTACTAACGATCCGATTATTATTATTATTATTATCGGTCCTCATACGAAAATGTTTGTATGATCTTCTTATAGTGTGGACGGGGCAGGCAGCGCGGGCGGGGCAGGCAGCGCGGGCGGGGGCAGGAAGCGCGGGCGGGGCAGGCAGCGCGGACGGGGCAGGCAGCGCGGACGGGGCAGGCAGCGTGGGCGGGGCAGGCAGCGTGGACGAAGGCATCAGAGTACAGGAGAGGATGGGATGTAGCAGAGATTTGTATTCGATCACACGGTCACAGGGACAGCTATTTTTCCAAACAGTTGGGGGGTTTTTCGGTTGAGGTGCAGATGAAGCGAATACTAACGTGGCACATTTACTATGATAGGAGCTATAAATGTCACACTCACCACAAACATGAAGACTGTGTAGAAGATGAGAGCCATCGCACTGAAGGACTGGATGGAGGCCATCATGTTACGTTGGAGGCTCAGTGGGAGAACGATGCACAGAGAGATGGCGAAGAGGAGGAAGATACGGAAACCCTCGGTCACCTACACCATAGAAACAGAAAATACAATCATGGCAAAAAGAAGGAAGCAGACGTGACAAAACACCAACACCTCTAATAGGGTGAGCCACTCCTGACAGGAAATACAATATATATAGGTAGGCGCTACATTTCCCCAACAATAAACTTCATCCGGTTGCAACGAGGACAAGACTGGTACCATCTGAGGGTGATCTCCATTGTGGTCCATGTAAAAAATGTTTAGCCTACAGCACCTGATATTCCCAGGCGGTCTCCCATCCAGGTACTAACCAGCCCAACCCTGCTTAGCTTCCGAGATCAGACGAGATCGGGCGCATTCAGGGTGCATTCAGGAATAGCGCCGTAGGCGCTATTCCTCCCACCGACCCCGACGACGGGGGCGCCGTTCCTCCCACTTGACCCCGACGACGGGGCGCCGTTCCTCCCACTTGACCCCGACGACGGGGCGCCGTTCCTCCCACTTGACCCCGACGACGGTGGGCGCCGTTCCTCCCACTTGACCCCGACGACGGGGCGCCGTTCCTCCCACTTGACCCCGACGACGGGGCGCCGTTCCTCCCACTTGACCCCAACGACGGGGCGCCGTTCCTCCCACTTGACCCCAACGACGGGGCGCCGTTCCTCCCACTTGACCCCAACGACGGGGCGCCGTTCCTCCCAGTTGACCCCAACGACGGGGCACCGTTCCTCCCAGTTGACCCCAACGACGGGGCACCGTTCCTCCCAGTTGACCCCAACGACGGGGCACCGTTCCTCCCAGTTGACCCCAACGACGGGGCACCGTTCCTCCCAGTTGACCCCAACGACGGGGGCACCGTTCCTCCCAGTTGACCCCAACGACGGGGCACCATTCCTCCCACTGACCCCAACGATGCGGCACTGTTCCTCCCACTGACCCCAACGATGGGGCATTGTCACCAAAAATGGAGAACTATTTATCCACTAACTCCAAGCCTAGGATATTGTTTACTCCCACTGGCCACAATCAGGCCTCCCTTAAGTTTGAAGGGCAGTAAACTGGCCCCTTTTGTTTCAAGAGTTTGGAGACCCCTGTGATAGACCAACACAAAGTGGCACATAATTGGAAGGAACACAGGTGGACTCTATTTACTAATTAGGGGACTTCTGAAGGCAACTGGTTCCACTAGATTTTAGTTACGGGTATCAAAGTAAAGGGGGCCGAATACAAATGCCGCCACACTTTTCACAGATTTATTGGTCACAAATGTTGGGAACCATTTCTCATTTTCCTTCCACTTCACAATTATGAGCCACTTTGTGTCGGTCCATCACATCCAATCCCGATAAATACATTGATGGTTCTGGTTGTCACGTGACAACAGGGGGAACATTTCAAAGGGGAGGAAGACTTTTTTCAAGGCACTGTATCTCCAATCATTCTACATTCATCTATCCAACCCGAGTGCCACACCTCACACATGAAGGGAACCCACAATCACATCTCGCAGCTTGGCGTCTGAGGGCACCCCTGGCCTACTTGCTCTCACTGTCGTTTGGCATTACATGAGCACAGGGGGGGGGCCGAATGAGCAGAAAGTTCAGGAGGGGAAAAGTCCGACCGCACAGCCAGGAACATGTGCTTCTAGTTAACAGAAGAATCTCAGAGGTTCCATCCAGAACTATACTAGTCGTGTCCACCCCGGGATACTCCCACAACTCTATTAGCTGGTTTATGTAATTGTCCTTCTTGTGAAATTTACAAAAAGGGGATTCATTAGGAAGGTGCTGCATAGATCGGGGCCTTTCACACTGGCGGGACGGGTATAGTCACAGCTATCTTGGCTGCACTCCTATGGATCACAGGAGAGCATATCGTTCTGCACTCCCATGACCTGTGTGCGGCCTACAGCGGGCTAATGCCTGCTGTTAGCTGATGTCATTCAGGCTCTGAAAAGATCCCGACTTTAAAATCGGGATCCACCCAGATGTCTGGACCGGCACCTGGCTCAGCCTGAAAGAGATCTGCCAGGAGCCTGAGCCAGCCGCTCCAACCCCCTCCACAGCCCGGCACTCCAGTGAGCGCTGGAGGGGAAGAGCAGAGGGTTGGACACTGACAGCTCCGGCTCTCTGCTCAGAGCGGAGGGGGAGAACTGAGCGATCGGCAGTCTTTGATCGCTCAGTTCTCACTGCAGAGCCAGTGAGGGACAGATGCTGCATTCACCTAGGTATATATATATATATATATATTTTGTTTTTCCCATACTTCTCTTTTAAGCTGTGTGTTCACTGCCTCCCCCACACCCTTAGGTTGCAAAACCAGCTAGACAGGTGTATTCATTCTGCAGACACAGCGCTTCGCTGCAAGAATTATTCTCCCACTGTATTCCGCAGGCATCCCCACCACCTGACCCATTCAAGCAAATGGGGCTTCACCGCAGCCGCGTCTATTCCACACAGGCCGCGCGTCTATTGCACACAGGCCGCGCGTCTATTGCACACAGGCCGCGCGTCTATTGCACACAGGCCGCGCGTCTATTGCACACAGGCCGCGCGTCTATTGCACACAGGCCGCGCGTCTATTGCACACAGGCCGCGCGTCTATTGCACACAGGCCCGCGCGTCTATTGCACACAGGCCGCGCGTCTATTGCACACAGGCCGCGTCTATTGCACACAGGCCGCGTCTATTGCACACAGGCCGCGTCTATTGCACACAGGCCGCGTCTATTGCACACAGGCCGCGTCTATTACACACAGACCGCGTCTATTGCACACAGACCGCGTCTATTACACACAGACCGCGTCTATTGCACACAGGCCGCGTCTATTGCAATGATGCAGCATTTACAGGGTGAAAAAAAAAAACAGTGAATTGGTGAGAAATCCTTACAGCCAAACACCACTGTGTATCGCTTTTCAGAGAGGCGGGCCGGCGCCTAGCATTAAAGGATAAGTTCACTTTTCATAACATGTTACACGCACATTCAGGGTGTAACATGTAACATGTTACGATCAGACCGGCCACTGCTTCCCCCGATCCCTGCTTTGACAGCTAGTGGGGGATCTTCCCCCACCCTAGCTAGCTGTTGAAGTTAAAAAAAAAAACAAAACAAAACACAACAACACACACAGCAGGGCGGGGATCCGCCCACCAGGCCGCGTCACTTATTCATGGCCCTCTGTGAATGAGAGACTACAAGTCCCAGCAGCCTTAGTGGCTGTCGGCTTGTAGTTCTCAGTGGACAGCGCTGTGGAGCGTGATGGCAGTTCATTCATTCTTCCTGTCAGTATATCTGCTTGTCCGTACATCCATACACCCCGTACAGGCAAGCAGGTTTACCGACAGATCTGCAGGAGCCCTGCATGGCACCAGCGATCTCTTGATGTTTTCCAGGCTCCTGCAGACAAAAATAATGAATTCAAATTTTTAAACCTACAAATAATCTTTTACTAAAAAGGCGAACGTATCCCTTCAGGAATAAGACCCTCTTCTCTCCCTTTATCTTTCTGAATGACGTTCCTTTTTTAACAAATTTACCTGAAGGCCAAGTAAGCGGGCAAAGAAGGAGGATCCCAGGTCTCCGATGACAACATAGAAGGCGATGCAAGTCCCCAGCATCAGTCCAATCATACTGTGAGAAGTAGAGACAATGTCAGATCGCAGCACACATGTATGAGCAATGCAAAGAAATAAAACCATACAATACTGGCAGACGAGAAAAGAAAAAGCCTCCCCCAGTATAAAGAGAACCTGTACTCATTAACCACTTCCACGCTGCCCTACAGGAGAAATACTGCTACAGGGCGGCACAGGTGCGCAGAATCACGTGTGTGTGTGTACACATATACATACACACACATATACATACATATATGATTTTGCAGTTCCGGGTAGGGGGCGCGCACCCTATCCACGCTGCCATTCGCGGCTTTGGCTGTCAATCATCGGGTCTCAGCCAGTGATTTGTCGCCGGCACCCGGTGATCACCGGGTATCTCCAACGAGGGAGAGACCTGAGCAGGGGCAGACTGACAACTCATGGGGCCCCCGGGCAATAGGGGATCATGGGGCCCCTGTGTCCTTGCCCAAACTCAAAAAAATGCCTATGAAAAAGGTACCAGGGGCATCTCATGGGGCCCCCTACTGACCCCGGGCCCTCGGACAGTTTCCAAATGGTCAGTCCGCCCCTGGACCTGAGTATAAACAAACATAGATCTCTCCCGTCAGTTCCTGCACACTGCTTTGTATGGCTCTGCATAGCAGCATGCGCACAGTGAAACACTCCCAACACACAGTTAACCCTTTGATCGCCCCTCATGTTAACACCGTCCTGCCCAGTGTCATTAGTACAGTGTCAGTGCTATTTATTAGCATTGATGACTGTATTGGTGTCACTGGGGATATCAGTGACACCAAGTCAGTTCCCCCCAGTGTCAGAATGTCCGCCGCAGCCCGGCTATAAGTCGCTGATCGCCGCCATTACTGGTAAAAAAAAAAAAAAAAAATCCCTGTATCTCTCCCGCCATTTGTAGACGCGACAACTTTCATGTAAACAATTAATTTACACTTATTGGGATTTTGTTCAGCAAAGACACGGAGCGGGACGTCACAGCAAAGACACGGAGCGGGAGGTCACAGCAAAGACACGCAGCGGGAGGTCACAGCAAAGACACGCAGCGGGAGGTCACAGCAAAGACACGCAGCGGGAGGTCACAGCAAAGACACGCAGCGGGAGGTCACAGCAAAGACACGCAGCGGGAGGTCACAGCAAAGACACGCAGCGGGAGGTCACAGCAAAGACACGCAGCGGGAGGTCACAGCAAAGACACGCAGCGGGAGGTCACAGCAAAGACACGCAGCGGGAGGTCACAGCAAAGACACGCAGCGGGAGGTCACAGCAAAGACACGCAGCGGGAGGTCACAGCAAAGACACGCAGCGGGAGGTCACAGCAAAGACACGGAGCGGGAGGTCACAGCAAAGACACGGAGCGGGAGGTCACAGCAAAGACACGCAGCGGGAGGTCACAGCAAAGACACGCAGCGGGAGGTCACAGCAAAGACACGCAGCGGGAGGTCACAGCAAAGACACGCAGCGGGAGGTCACAGCAAAGACACGCAGCGGGAGGTCACAGCAAAGACACGGAGCGGGATGTCACAGCAAAGACACGGAGCGGGAGGTCACAGCAAAGACACGCAGCGGGACGTCACAGCAAAGACACGCAGCGGGAGGTCACAGCAAAGACACGCAGCGGGAGGTCACAGCAAAGACACGCAGCGGGACGTCACAGCAAAGACACGCAGCGGGAGGTCACAGCAAAGACACGCAGCGGGACGTCACAGCAAAGACACGCAGCGGGACGTCACAGCAAAGACACGCAGCGGGACGTCACAGCAAAGACACGCAGCGGGACGTCACAGCAAAGACACGCAGCGGGACGTCACAGCAAAGACACGCAGCGGGACGTCACAGCAAAGACACGCAGCGGGACGTCACAGCAAAGACACGGAGCGGGACGTCACAGCAAAGACACGGAGCGGGACGTCACAGCAAAGACACGGAGCGGGACGTCACAGCAAAGACACGGAGCGGGACGTCACAGCAAAGACACGGAGCGGGACGTCACAGCAAAGACACGGAGCGGGACGTCACAGCAAAGACACGGAGCGGGACGTCACAGCAAAGACACGGAGCGGGACGTCACAGCAAAGACACGGAGCGGGACGTCACAGCAAAGACACGCAGCGGGACGTCACAGCAAAGACACGCAGCGGGACGTCACAGCAAAGACACGCAGCGGGACGTCACAGCAAAGACACGCAGCGGGACGTCACAGCAAAGACACGCAGCGGGACGTCACAGCAAAGACACGCAGCGGGACGTCACAGCAAAGACACGCAGCGGGACGTCACAGCAAAGACACGCAGCGGGACGTCACAGCAAAGACACGCAGCGGGACGTCACAGCAAAGACACGCAGCGGGACGTCACAGCAAAGACACGCAGCGGGACGTCACAGCAAAGACACGGAGCGGGACGTCACAGCAAAGACACGGAGCGGGATGTCACAGCAAAGACACGGAGCGGGATGTCACAGCAAAGACACGGAGCGGGATGTCACAGCAAAGACACGGAGCGGGATTGTCACAGCAAAGACACGGAGCGGGATTGTCACAGCAAAGACACGGAGCGGGATTGTCACAGCAAAGACACGGAGCGGGATGTCACAGCAAAGACACGGAGCGGGAGGTCACAGCAAAGACACGCAGCGGGAGACATTTTGGCCGAAATTTATAACGAAATTTTTTTTTACTGGACATGTTTTATAGCAAAAAGTCAAACAATATTGTTTCAGACAGCCAATCAAAAGCAGCAAAGGCATTCCCTGCCCAATAGCTGCACATATATAGGGGGTGTGGCTGAAGGTTGGGGAACGCATCTCCTGCTCCTGATTGGCTGTCTGCAGTGACATCATCCTGGGGGGATCTCTCACGCAGTATCGGACGCATCCTGCGTTCATCCTTACTCGCGGTTTCCGTCACAACCAATCCCAGGGCTCACCTCGTCTCCACCAGCATTTTCCCAGCTTTTCCATAGGCGTGGAAGGCTACGAGAAACAAAGAGGGAGAAACAGTAAATATATATTTTTTGCATCAAGAAGGTAAAACACACCAAAAGATCAGAAAAATAAGTGTGAAGAGGTGCGTGGGACATGCGTGTGATTGCCGTGTCACATCCCCGCCCGTCATCTGCACTCAGGACTATCATTGTGCCGTGATAGAGCGGCTCCCCAGCAGATGTGGGCTTTCAGATTACAGCCGTGTCACCTACTCCACGCCAGACCGCCGCGCTAATCATCGGGTGCCGTGTATAGATCAAAGCTGCCGAATGGCGGCCTTCCCTCTGTTCTGACACTGTGGCACCGACGGAAGCTTCCAGCCATACACTCGGCGTATGGGAGGGCGGAAATCAATACACGGGGAGATCCAACACCAGCCAGCCTGAAATACACAGAACGCTGCTGAATGGATGGATTTCCAGCAATTATGTATCTCAGATCCAATCACATCCACCGGAGGAGCTTACAATCCAATGCAGCCTCAGCCAGGGTTCCTCCAGAGGGTGCTGAGGGCTCCCCCAGAGGGTGCTCGGGGCTCCTCCAGAGGGTGCTCAGGGTTCCTCCAGAGGGTTCTGAGGGCTCCCAGGGCTCCTCCAGAGGGTGCTGAGGGTTCCTCCAGAGGGTGCTCGGGGCTCCTCCAGAGGGTGCTCGGGGCTCCTCCAGAGGGTGCTCGGGGCTCCTCCAGAGGGTGCTCGGGGCTGCTCCAGAGGGTGCTCGGGGCTGCTCCAGAGGGTGCTCGGGGCTGCTCCAGAGGGTGCTCGGGGCTGCTCCAGAGGGTGCTCGGGGCTGCTCCAGAGGGTGCTCGGGGCTGCTCCAGAGGGTGCTCGGGGCTCCTCCAGAGGGTGCTCGGGGCTCCTCCAGAGGGTGCTCGGGGCTCCTCCAGAGGGTGCTCGGGGCTCCTCCAGAGGGTGCTCGGGGCTCCTCCAGAGGGTGCTCAGGGTTCCTCAAGCTGTGGCTGATTGACCTCTCAATTGGTGGCATGTAATGTGTTCCTTGAAGCATGTTCCCAGTCTGCAACACGTCCTATAGCATATCTGCAGCCTCTGACCCTCTCCTGTACCACGTCTGCAGCCTCTGACCCTCTCCTGTACCACGTCTGCAGCCTCTGACCCTCTCCTGTACCACGTCTGCAGCCTCTGACCCTCTCCTGTACCACGTCTGCAGCCTCTGACCCTCTCCTGTACCACGTCTGCAGCCTCTGACCCTCTCCTGTACCACGTCTGCAGCCTCTGACCCTCTCCTGTACCACGTCTGCAGCCTCTGACCCTCTCCTGTACCACGTCTGCAGCCTCTGACCCTCTCCTGTACCACGTCTGCAGCCTCTGACCCTCTCCTGTACCACGTCTGCAGCCTCTGACCCTCTCCTGTACCACGTCTGCAGCCTCTGACCCTCTCCTGTACCACGTCTGCAGCCTCTGACCCTCTCCTGTACCACGTCTGCAGCCTCTGACCCTCTCCTGTACCACGTCTGCAGCCTCTGACCCTCTCCTGTACCACGTCTGCAGCCTCTGACCCTCTCCTGTACCACGTCTGCAGCCTCTGACCCTCTCCTGTACCACGTCTGCAGCCTCTGACCCTCTCCTGTACCACGTCTGCAGCCTCTGACCCTCTCCTGTACCACGTCTGCAGCCTCTGACCCTCTCCTGTACCACGTCTGCAGCCTCTGACCCTCTCCTGTACCACGTCTGCAGCCTCTGACCCTCTCCTGTACCACGTCTGCAGCCTCTGACCCTCTCCTGTACCACGTCTGCAGCCTCTGACCCCCTCCTGTACCACGTCTGCAGTCTCTGACCCTCTCCTGTACCACATCTGCAGTCTCTGACCCTCTCCTGTACCACGTCTGCAGTCTCTGACCGTCTCCTGTACCACGTCTGCAGTCTCTAAACGTCTCCTGTACCACGTCTGCAGTCTCTGACCCCCTCCTGTACCACGTCTGCAGTCTCTGACCCTCTCCTGTACCACGTCTGCAGTCTCTGACCGTCTCCTGTACCACGTCTGCAGTCTCTGAACGTCTCCTGTACCACGTCTGCAGTCTCTGACCCCCTCCTGTACCACGTCTGCAGTCTCTGACTGTCTCTTGTAGCATGGCCATAGTCTTTGCTGATGTGTATCCACTGTTTCAAAGACTGAATATTCACAAAATGTCATGTGTGGCCCCTTTGGAGATGCCGGGGGCCGCACATGAAGCCTTCCATATCTAGAAAGTCGGCCACCACTGCTATAAAGTATTACCATTCCTGGAGTTCTTCTATAAAGCTTTCACCGTCCCCCCTATCCCCCCCCCCCCCCCACATACATTCCAATCAGCGCCATTACTGGCTGCCTCACTGGCCAACAGGAATGTGTGGACCCAGAGAGGGCCGGGGAGGGCCGGGGAGGGCCAGCAAGGGCCAGTAAGCTTCAATACACTTTATACCTTTTAGCAGATTTAACCCATCGAACACCTTTGGGACGAATCTAAATGCCGACTACTAGAACTTCCTGTCCAGCATCAGTACCTGACCTCACAAACACCCTGCAAAATCTTGTGGAAAGTCCTCCCAGAAGAGTGGACCACAGATGGGGGTGGGGGAGGCACAGCTCCCAGTAGTCATGATCAGGAGGGCCCTGATCCTGGGAGCTTACAATCTAAGAGGGAGGGGCTAGTGATATTAGCTGAAGGCGGGATAGGCTTCCCTGAAGAGACATGTTCACCTAAAAGTGGGCAGAATAGGCAATAGTTGGATAGATTGGGGTAGAGAGTTCCAGAGGATGGGGGAGGCTCTGGAGAAGGAAAGAAATGGTGGCGATTTGGCGAATCCTCCGGCCTGAGTCTCCTCACAAGGCGTTGCTGCAGCGAATACAAAGGAGAGAGGTGACCCCCGGGAGGAGGAGGAGGGGGCGAGCCTCCCAGTAATGTTAGTTACCACGGACCCTCTGCTGGGGGCCACATGGCCCAATCAGAGAATATATTTAGCCGTCCAATGACTCGCATTTACCCACCGCAGTCCGTATGGGAAATATCAAATCAGATCATTCCTTTCCTGAGAATTCCCCACATGACCCCCCTATCCCAACCACATGGTGGAATCCCCTCACAGGGTGACCCTTCCATTGCAGCCTACAGCAAGCCTGTCCTTCTCATAACGGCTAAAACCACTCTGATTGGCCGGCAACACTACAGACTTTGTAGATGACTTCCCAGAACCCTCTCCTGGTAATTGGCTCATCAGCTCTTTCGGAAATCTGCAGAGTAAAGGCCGGCAGACAGTTCAATGGCTTCATGGTTACAACGCCTTACAGCACTGGGGTTGGAATGCCGGCCAGGAGGCCGTCTGCATGGAGTTTGCATGTCCTCCCTGTGGTTTCATGGGCACGGGTTAATTGGCTCCAGTCTAATTGCCCATTGTATGTGTATGACATATGGACCTTCGATTGTCAGCTCCTGGGGGACAGGGACTGGTCGCAGAGTATATGAAGTGCTGTGTACAGTGCTGATGGTATATAAACGTCTGTAATAAATAAAAGGAAGTCCTGAGATTTACAGCCCAAGGCGTTGCATCCTTACATGTGACATTATTGCTGCCTCCCGCTATTGGTTGTTAGGATGCTGGCGGCCATGCCACACAGGGTTGTTGCTTGCAAGGATGCTGGTGGTGGGGCCGCACAGTGTCACTGGTTACTAGGATGCCAGCAGTGGGGCTGCACAGTGTCACTGGTTACTAGGATGCCAGCAGTGGGGCCGCACAGTGTCACTGGTTACTAGGATGCCAGCAGTGGGGCCGCACAGTGTCACTGGTTACTAGGATGCCAGCAGTGGGGCTGCACAGTGTCACTGGTTACTAGGATGCCAGCAGTGGGGCTGCACAGTGTCAGTGGTTGCTAAGATGCTGGCAGCGGGGCCGCAGAGTGTCATTGGTTGCTAAGATGCCGGCAGTGGGGCTGCACAGTGTCACTGGTTGCTAAGACGCCAGCAGCGGGGTTGCACAGTGTCATTGGTTGCTAAGATGCCAGTAGTAGGGCGGCACAGTGTCACTGGTTGCTATGCTGTAGGAGGCCACCTGAACATCCAATGACTGCACAGCCCTGAGGCTGAACAAGCACTGAGGAATAAATGTCTGCCATGGACACTCTGGCCTCAGTGATGCCCCCATCTGGCCCCCATCAGTGCTGCTTGGGGTGGGCACCTCAGTGAGCCTCATAAGCAGCACGTCTTCTATAACCCCGCCCCCCCCCTTAGGGGTGAGTGCAGAATGAGTGTCCCTGCGGCCCGAACAAATGTACAGATCAGAGAGCGAATTACAAATCAGGACAACCTTCTCCTGAGCAAGAAATGCTGAAAAAAAAAAAAAAAAAGAAAACCGTAGATTGCTGCGACGGTGCATTGCCTGCAGGACGACGCATGTCACCCCTTCTTACTGCTGGGAAATAGTTTTTCTACAGCTCTGAAATTGGGGGGGGAATAGAGAATCCCTGGGAAGATTGCGGGCAGATGGGACTCCATGGCGGGATCTGAACCCGGAACTTCACTGTGCCGTCCTCCTCACCACCGGAACACACGGCTCCTGTGAGATATGTCCTTCTGGATCCTTCCCATAGGAAGAGCTTGGCGTTGTCAGATGTTCCGCAGTTCCTGGAACCTCAAATATCTGAGAAATGTTATTCTTCCTAAATCCAGATCCTGCAGACGTTGTCACACACAGCGCCGTGCAGCCGCAGCATCCCAGCCAACCCTTTACCTAAACGTTCCATATGGATACCGCAGAGACGGGCCGCAACATCTGTTGGGTTTTTACGGGTGTCTCCGGGGGAGAGATTTCCCCCTCATTTCCTGTCTCGACAGGAAACATCAGGAAGTATGCCCCCAGTGGCCCTGCCAGACTCATCATTCTAGAGGGGCGAAGGAGCGTTTACATTTACAGCGGAACGTCGCTCTTGGAATCAGCGCTGGCTATTGTAACCCTCACGCTGCAAGGACTGGTACATAGACAGGGAGGGAGACAGTTGCTTGGTTTACAGGTTTTTTTTTACAATTCTTCTGTGTCTTCCTGGTTTCTTGCCTAGGCAAATGATGTCATACATCAAAGGACAGTAAAATGGATGGGAAACCGGACGAAAAGACGGATGAAAACGGACAGGAAATGGATGTAGATGGATGAAAAACGGACAGAAAAAACAGATGGAAAAACGGATGTAGACCGATGTAAACAGACGGGAAAACAGATGTAACTGGACAGGAAACGGATGTAGATGGATGAAAATTGATGTAACTGGATGGGAAGCAGACGAAAAGACGGACGGGAAACGGATGTGGACGGATCAAAAATGGATGGAAATGGATCAAAAACAGACAGAAAAACAGGCGTAGACGGATGTAAACGGACAGGAAACCAGATGTAGACGGACCAAAAACTGATGTAAACAGGTGAAAAAACGGGTGAAAAGCCATCTGTTTTTCTTAGAAAACGTGAGTGAACTGAAGAAAACCAACCCGCCCGCGGCTGCGAAGGGCCGTTACTCAGCATAATATCATCTTTTATGTTTTACCAAAAAAAAAAAAAGTCCGATAATATTTTGTGCGTTTTGCACCAACATTCATGGGGTCACATTCTTTCTTGAGTGATAAATAGCTGCACAAATATCGCACGACATAACAATTTGCCCCGCCACCCTCCTACTCTACAGGGCCTCCGCTTTCAGAAACGATAGAATGTTCCGGGGGCTTCTGAGTAACTTTCTGCCCCAAAATGCAAAAAACCCCCCAAACCTGCTGTCCAGCCGATTGCACAGACGGAGGAACCGATGAACTTACCGAGCCCGGCGTAGGTCCTGCGTTTGGTCACGCTGGCCGATTTGACGAGGAACATGCAGGACTGATGGGTCATCCAACAGCACAACATGAGGAGCAGAGTGCCCAGCGCAACGCCGCACTGCAAGACAAACAGCAAAATCATTCCAAGATGGCGGCTCATCGGATGGCGAGACGGGAGGAAATCAGAGCGCAGCTACTGGATGTCACACACACTCCCGGCCTGGCTGTCAGATGTTAATGAGCAGCCAGCCTATCTCTCCCAGGGTGGAGGGCACCGGTCAGGGGGCGGAGAGCGCCCGTCAGGGGGCGGAGGGTGCCCGTCAGAGGAGAGGGCGCCCGTCAGAGGAGAGGGCGCCCGTCAGGGGAGAGGGCGCCCGTCAGGGGAGAGGGCGCCCGTCAGGGGAGAGGGCGCCCGTCAGGGGAGAGGGCGCCCCGTCAGGGGAGAGGGCGCCCGTCAGGGGAGAGGGTACTGGTCAGGGGGCGGAGAGCAATGGTCAGGGGGGCACCGGTCAGGGAGCGGAGGGCACCGGTCAGGGGGGCGGAGGGCACCAGTCAGAGGAGAGGGCGCCCGTCAGAGGGCGGAGGGCACCCGTCAGAGGAGAGGGCGCCAGTCAGGGGGCGGAGGGCACCGGTCGGGGGGCGGAGGGCAGGGGGCGGGGGGCGGAGGGCAGGGGGCGGGGGGCGCGCCCGTCAGGGGGCGGAGGGCGCCCGTCAGGGGGCGGAGGGCGCCCGTCAGAGGAGAGGGTACTGGTCAGGGGGGCGGAGGGCACCGGTCAGAGGAGAGGGCGCCCGTCAGAGGAGAGGGCGCCCGTCAGAGGAGAGGGCGCCCGTCAGAGGAGAGGGCGCCCGTCAGAGGAGAGGGCGCCCGTCAGAGGAGAGGGCGCCCGTCAGAGGAGAGGGCGCCCGTCAGAGGAGAGGGCGCCCGTCAGAGGAGAGGGCGCCCGTCAGAGGAGAGGGCGCCCGTCAGAGGAGAGGGCGCCCGTCAGAGGAGGGGGAACCGGTCAGGGGGCGGAGGGCACCGGGCGGAGGGCACCGGTCAGGGGGCGCCAGTCAGGGGGCGCCAGTCAGGGGGCGCCCGTCAGGGGGCGCCCGTCAGGGGGCGCCCGTCAGGGGGCGCCCGTCAGGGGGCGCCCGTCAGGGGGCGCCCGTCAGGGGGCGCCCGTCAGGGGGCGCCCGTCAGGGGGCGCCCGTCAGGGGGCGCCCGTCAGGGGGCGCCCGTCAGGGGGCGCCCGTCAGGGGGCGCCCGTCAGGGGGCGCCCGTCAGGGGGCGCCCGTCAGGGGGCGCCCGTCAGGGGGCGCCCGTCGGGGGGCGGAGGGCGCCCGTCGGGGGGCGGAGGGCGCCCGTCGGGGGGCGGAGGGCGCCCGTCGGGGGGCGGAGGGCGCCCGTCGGGGGGCGGAGGGCAGGGGGCGGGGGGCGGAGGGGGCAGGGGGCGGGGGGCGGAGGGCAGGGGGGGCGGGGGGCGGAGGGCGCCCGTCAGGGGGCGGAGGGTGCCCGTCAGAGGAGAGGGTATTGGTCAGGGGGCGGAGGGCAATGGTCAGGGGGGCACCGGTCAGGGAGCGGACGGCACCGGTCAGGGGGGCGGAGGGCACCCGTCAGAGGGTGGAGGGCACCAGTCAGGGGGAACCGGTCAGGGGGCGGAGGGCGCCAGTCAGGGGGCGGAGGGCACCAGTCAGGGGGCGGAGGGCACCAGTCAGGGGGCGGAGGGCACCAGTCAGGGGGCGGAGGGCACCAGTCAGGGGGCGGAGGGCACCAGTCAGGGGGCGGAGGGCACCAGTCAGGGGGCGGAGGGCACCAGTCAGGGGGCGGAGGGCACCAGTCAGGGGGCGGAGGGCACCAGTCAGGGGGCGGAGGGCACAGGTCGGATACAGGTCGTGATCACTGATTGGCTGCAATGTCCCCTCCCCCGATAATCTCTGACCACCCGCACGCTCACCTCTTTGAAGCAGAACGGCATAGTCAGCACGCTGACCCCAACAATGCTGTTCACCACGTTCATGATCAGCCCCCAGTGAGAAGCCGCCATTTTTCTTGTGTCTGGAGGTATAAATAAACCGGATTGTACCAAAAAAAAAATATATTAAATTGTACAAAAATAAAACCTCCAGCGAACGTTACAAATATAAAAACATTTCATCAGGAAAGAGTTCCCTCCACAGAGCCGTAGCCGGGGAAGAGCGATTCAGCAGAACAGAAGTTCCTGCGGGCACAGAAATGGGTTGTCAGTCTCTGAGGACATGTGACCCGTACCATGGAGACGGGCGCAATCCCAGGCGCCGCGGTAACCCGGTCCGGACTAAGACACGGGATCGGATATGGCGGTCGGGGATCTTGGGGTGCGGTGGTGGGGGAGGGGTGCAAAGTTGGGTAATTTGTCCAATAAAAAGGATGTAACTTGTAACTCCGAGGGAGGCAGCGATCGTAACTTTTCATTGGCCCTCTAACCGACAATCGGGCGGCTTCATCCAATCAGGTGTCTAGTTCAGCTCCCAGTGTCCTCAGTCCGGGTCACCTTCCTCTGATCCGGGAGGTGGAGGCGGTCCCACAGATGAGAAGAGTCCTGATTGGTCCTTTCCGGGGATCTGGAAGTGGAGAGGAAATGGTGAAGAATATTATTGGGGCCACAGCAGAGGAGAAAGCCAAGAGCAGGCAGCATGGGGGAGGGGCTAAGTGGGGGGGAGGGGCTGGGGGTAAAATGAGGTCACCAACTACCCACAAATAACATGGGAACAGATGGGGGAGCGGGTGGGGAGTACTAGTGAGGGGGGGAGAGAAGGTACTAGTGAGGGGGGGGAGAGAAGGTACTAGTGAGGGGGGGAGAGAAAGGTACTAGTGAGGGGGGGAGAGAAGGTACTAGTGAGGGGGGGAGAGAAGGTACTAGTGAGGGGGGGAGAGAAGGTACTAGTGAGGGGGGGAGAGAAGGTACTAGTGAGGGGGAGGGAGAAGGTACTAGTGAGGGGGAGGGAGAAGGTACTAGTGAGGGGGGGGGAGAGAAGGTACTAGTGAGGGGGGGAGAGAAGGTACTAGTGAGGGGGGGGAGAGAAGGTACTAGTGAGGGGTGGAGAGTACTAGTGAGGGGGGGAAGAGAAGGTACTAGTGAGGGGTGGAGAGTACTAGTGAGGGGGGGAAGAGAAGGTACTAGTGAGGGGGGGAAGAGAAAGTACTAGTGAGGGGGGGAAGAGAAGGTACTAGTGAGGGGGGGAAGAGAAAGGTACTAGTGAGGGGGGGAAGAGAAGGTACTAGTGAGGGGGGGAAGAGAAGGTACTAGTGAGGGGGGGAAGAGAAGGTACTAGTGAGGGGGGGAAGAGAAGGAGAAAGGTACTAGTGAGGGGGGGGAAGAGAAGGTACTAGTGAGGGGGGGGGAAGAGAAGGTACTAGTGAGGGGGGGAGAGAAGGTACTAGTGAGGGGGAGAGAGAAGGTACTAGTGAGGGGGAGAGAAGGTACTAGTGAGGGGGAGAGAACTAGTCAGGGAAGAGGATACTAGTCAGGGAAGAGGATACTAGTCAGGGAAGAGGATACTAGTCAGGGGGGGTGGAGGGTACCAGTCAGGGCGGTGGAGGGTACTAGCCAGAGAAGAGGGTACTAGTCAGGGGGGGTGGAGGATACCAGTCGGGGGGGGTGGAGGATACCAGTCGGGGGGGTGGAGGATACCAGTCGGGGGGGGTGGAGGATACCAGTCGGGGGGGGAGGAGGGTACTAGTCGGGGGGGTGGAGGGTACTAGTCGGGGGGGGTGGAGGGTACTAGTCGGGGGGGGGTGGAGGGTACTAGTCGGGGGAGAGGGTACCAGTCAGGGGGTGGAGGGTACCAGTCCGGGGGGGGGGGGGGGTGGAGGGTACCAGTCCGGGGGGGGGGGGGGGGGTGGAGGGTACCAGTCGGGGGGGGGGGGGTGGAGGGTACCAGTCGGGGGGGGGGGGGGGGGTGGAGGGTACCAGTCGGGGGGGGGGGGTGGAGGGTACCAGTCGGGGGAGAGGGTACCAGTCAGGGAAGAGGGTACCAGTCAGGGGGGGTGGAGGGTACTAGTCAGGGGGGGTGGAGGGTACCAGTCGGGGGGGGTGGAGGGTACCAGTCGGGGGGGGTGGAGGGTACCAGTCGGGGGGGGGGGGGGGATGGAGGGTACCAGTCGGGAGGGGGGGTGGAGGGTACCAGTCGGGGGGGGGTGGAGGGTACCAGTCGGGGGGGGGGGGTGGGGGGTACCAGTGGGGGGGGGTGGAGGGAACCAGTCGGGGGGGGGGGGGGTGGAGGGAACCAGTCGGGGGGGGGGGGGGTGGGTGGGTTACCAGTCGGGGGGAGAGGGGTACCAGTCAGGGAAGAGGGTACCAGTCAGGGGGGGTGGAGGGTACTAGTCAGGGGGGGTGGAGGGTACCAGTCGGGGGGGGTGGAGGGTACCAGTCGGGGGGGGTGGAGGGTACCAGTCGGGGGGGGGGTGGAGGGTACCAGTCGGGAGGGGGGGTGGAGGGTACCAGTCGGGAGGGGGGGTGGGAGGGTACCAGTCGGGGGGGGGTGGAGGGTACCAGTCGGGGGGGGGGGGTGGGTGGAGGGAACCAGTCGGGGGGGGGGGTGGAGGGAACCAGTCGGGGGGGGTGGAGGGGTACTAGTCGGGGGGGGTGGAGGGTACTAGTCAGGGGGGGTGGAGGGTACTAGTCAGGGGGGGTGGAGGGTACCAGTCGAGGGGGGTGGAGGGTACTAGTCGGGGGGGGTGGAGGGTACCAGTCGGGGGGGGGTGGAGGGTACCAGTCGGGGGGGGGGTGGAGGGAACCAGTCGGGGGGGGGGGGGGGGTGGAGGGAACCAGTCGGGGGGGGGGGGGGGTGGAGGATACTAGTCGGGGGGGTGGAGGGTACTAGTCGGGGGGGGTGGAGGGTACCAGTCGAGGGGGGTGGAGGGTACTAGTCAGGGGGGGTGGAGGGTACTAGTCGGAAGGTCCAGGTACCGGCGGGGTCAGCACTCGGGGTCCCCGGTCAGGGGGTAACGGATCTCTCCATGCTCCGGGCTGTCAGTCTCATCTCCCGACATGCCCCGGGCGGGTGACGTGTCTCTGGTAAACACAGACGTGACGTGGCGGAGGCCGGGCTGTGTCCGCTCTCTCTCTCTCCTCACTCTCGGAGGATTCTTCTTCTCACTTCCAGACTTCTCCGCCCCGGCCTCCGCTCACCCCCCGCCCCCTATTCCCGGCGGTACCGACCGATCGTTTCTCTCCACTTCCGGGTTCTCTCCGCCTCACTCCGTATCCAGGAAGTCAGGGACACCAGCGAGACGAGAGGAGGGGACAGCGCGGCCACTGGAGGGGAGGGGGAGAGAGTGCGGCACAGCGACACCGCCTGGCCGGATGACCAACTAACACCGCTAGTGGGGAACCACAGGACTCATCCGCCACCCATAGTATATTGTGTGATATTACCACCCCCCATAGTATATTGTGTGATATTACCACCCCCCATAGTATATTGTGTGATATTACCACCCCCATAGTATATTGTGTGATATTACCACCCCCATAGTATATTGTGTGATATTACCACCCCCCATAGTATATTGTGTGATATTACCACCCCTCATAGTATATTGTGTGATATTACCACCCCCATAGTATATTGTGTGATATTACCACCCCCCATAGTATATTGTGTGATATTACCACCCCCATAGTATATTGTGTATTACCCCCCCATAGTATATTGTGTGATATTACCCCCCCCCCCCCCCCCCATAGTACATTGTGTGATATTATCACCATCTTTATTCATATTATTATTATTTCTATACACATTATAATGTTACTTTTTATTATATTTATGTTTTCACATTCAATGTAATTATCAAAAAGCAGAACTTCGGGAGAATAAATCCATCGGTCATGTGACTTCTTCCGGACTCTTCTCCCAGAACTGAGCCGTCATCCAGTGTGAGACTTCCTGGAATACCGCTCACTGCTGCCCCCTCTGCTTGTGCAGGGGGACTGGTCTTGTCTCCGCCCCCTCCTGTAGTTTTCTGCGGTGGGTGGGACCTGCTGAATTTACAAGGTAATATCTGGGTTTTTAAAGGCATTTGGTGCACATAAAGTGAATGTATATCCTTTTAGACTAGTGGGGAATATACACTATATTGCCCCAAGTATTGGGCCCCGCCCCTTCCACATACATGACCTTTAATGGCCCCCCAGTCTTAGTCCGTAGGGTTCAATATTGAGTTGGCCCCGCCCTTTCCACACACATGACCTTTAATGGCCCCCCAGTCTTAGTCTGTAGGGTTCAATATTGAGTTGGCCCCGCCCTTTGCAGCTATAACAGCTTCAACTCTTCTGGGAAGGCCATCCACAAGGTTTAGGAGGGTGTCTATGGGAAGGTTGGACCATTCTTCCAGAAGCACATTTGTCAGGTCAGGCACTGATGTCGGGGGAGGAGGCCTGGCTCGCAGTCTCCACTCTAATTCATCCCAAAGGTGTTCTATGGGGTTGAGGTCAGGACTCTGTGCAGGACAGTCAAGTTCCTCCGCCCCAAACTGGCTTCTCCATGTCTTTATGGACCTTGCTTTGTGCACTGGGGGGGCAGTCATGTTGGAACAGGAAGGGGCCACCCCCAAACTCCTCCCACAAAGTTGGGAGCATGAAATTGTCCAAAATGTCGCCTTAAGAGTTCCCTTCACTCGAACTAGGGGGCCAAGCCCAACCCCTGAAAACCACCCCCACCATAATCCCCCCTCCACCAAACTTTACACTTGGCACAATGCAGTCAGGCAAGTACCGTTCTCCTGGCCACCGCCAAACCCAGACATGTCCATCGGATTGCCAGACAGAGAAGCGTGATTGGTCACTCCAGAGAACACGTCTCCCCTGCTCTAGAGTCCAGTGGCAGCGTGCTTTACACCGTGGCATCCGACGCTTTGCATTGCGCTTGGTGATGGAAGGCTTGGATGCAGCTGCTCGGCCATGGAAACCCATTCCATTTCAAAGTTGGCAATGGTTTAAAAATTCTGAATTTCGGGGTTCGTCCTTTCTGATGACTGTTGAGTTTTCATACTCCAGTCTAATGCTCATCCTTTATACTATAATCTGGAACTGACAGGAAGCCAATCTACAAGGTGGGACAAAGGCAACCAACGCGAGGACCATCAATGTGGCTTCCAGCTGGCATCACACTACCTTGGGAGAGCAGCAACCAAAATCAGCAATCAGCAGTGGTTCAAAAATTCTTAATTTGTGGGTTTGTGAATTTTTAGACTGAACTGGAACTGATGGAACTTTACAGAATTTTCACCATCTCTAATGACTGTCCTATTTGTATCATCTGGAACTGTCCAATCTAGGACACAGGCAACCAACACGAGGACCATCAATATGGCTTCCAGCTGGCATTGTGCTACTTTTGGGAAAATGTCAACCCAGAGGTGGCAGTGGGTCATACATTTGGAATTATGGGGTTCACGAATTGAGGGCAAAGTCACAAGTGATTGAATTTTTCAAAAGTTTTTACCTCTACAATGACTTTCTGTTTGTAGTATCTGGAAATGTCCAAGCTAGGACACAGCAACCAACGTGAGGAACATCAATGTGGCTTCCAGCTAGCACCTCACTACCTTGGGAAAATGCCAATCCAAAGTTGACAATATTTTAAAAATTCAGAATTTTGGGGTTCACAAACCTTTAGCCAAACAACAACTGAGTTTTCAAACATTTACTCTATTCAGGCAACCAACATGAGGACCATCAATGTGGCTTCCAGCTGGCATCACACTACCTTGGAAAAAAGGCAACCCAAAGGTGGCAGCGGTTCAAAAATGCAGAATTATACGTTTATGAATTGGGGGGCAAAACCACAAGTGATCGAATTTTTCAAAAGTTTATACCTCTACAATGACTGCCCTGTTCGAATTGTCTGGAAATGTACTCCAGTCTAATGACCATCCTATTTTTATAATCTGGAACTGACAGAAAGCCAAACTACTACGTAGGACAAAGGCAACCAAAGCGAGGAACATTATTATGGCTTCCAACTGGCATTGCACTACATTGGAAGAGCAGCAACCAAAAGTCAGCAGTGGTTCAAAAATTCTGAATTTCTGGATTTGTGAATTTTTGGACTAAACCAGAACTGATTGAACTTTACAGACATTTCAGCTTGTCTAATGATTGTCCTATTTGTACCATCTGGAACTGTCCAAACTAGGAGACAGGAAACCAACACGAGGACCATCAATATGGCTTCCACCTAGCATTGTGCTACCTTGGTAAAATACTAACCAAAAGTCAGCGATGGTTCAAAAATTCAGAATTTTTGGCCAAAGCAGAACTGGTTGAACTTTTCAAAAGTTTACTCCAATCTGTTGACTGTCCTATTTGTATCATCTGGAACTGTCCAAACTAGGACACAGGCAACCAACACGAGGACCATTAATATGGCTTTCAACTGGCATTGTGCTACTTTTGGGAAAATGTCAACCCAGAGGTGGCAGTGGTTCATACATTTGGAATTACGGGGTTCACGAATTGAGGGCAAAGTCACAAGTGATTTAAATTTTCAAAAGTTTTTACCTCTACAATGACTTTCTGTTTGTAGTATCTGGAAATGTCCAAGCTAGGACACAGCAACCAATGTGAGGAACATCAATGTGGCTTCCAGCTAGCACCGCACTACCTTGGGAAAATGCCAATCCAAAGTTGACAATGGTTTAAAAATTCAGAATTTTGGGGTTCGCAAACCTTTAGCCAAACAACAACTGAGTTTTCAAAAATTTACTCTATTCAGGCAACCAACACGAGGACCATCAATGTGGCTTCCAGCTGGCATCACACTACCTTGGAAAAAAGGCAACCCAAAGGTGGCAGGGGTTCAAAAATGCGGAATTATACGTTTATGAATTGGGGGGAAAAACCACAAGTGATCGAATTTTTCAAAGGTTTATACCTCTACAATGACTGTCCTGTTCGAATTGTCTGGAAATGTCCAAGCTAGGACACGGGCAACCAATGTGAGGAACATCCATGTGGCTTCCAGCTGGCATTTAGGAATCGCCAAGAAATGAAGATGGTCACCTTCAGGTACTAAACAAAGTTTCCATTTTTTTTCTCGTCTGGTGAAACATCAGAACTCACCACAAACGGCAACGGTGATGGGTGGGCATGGATGCGCTACAAGTAGCAACCAATCAGATCAAAGATAGCTCCAGTCGGCGCATGAACAGGCAATTGGTGATTGGTTGCACGTGGCCGTAATGAATGAGCTTTGTGATTGTCAGAGATGTGCGGAGGATTACTCCTACAATTCATTCTCTGCCTGGCAGCGGCGATGTTCTAGGATGGCGGGTACACTGCGTTTGGCATTCGGCCCGCCCATGGGGAGGGCCCTTACTGCGTTTGGTAAGGGTGGGGTGTACCGAGTATACAAACAGGATGTCCACAATTACACCCCATCTAGGCGTCCTCCTTCCTTGTGTGCAAATATCATCCTCAACGTACATTCAGTCTCGTTACAGAAATGTTACTCCTGACATCCCTGAGCACAGCCAGGCAGAGGTTGAGGCAGGCAGTAGGATAGTCAATGTCCAGGCAGAGGTTGAGGCAGGCAGTAGGATAGTCAATGTCCAGGCAGAGGTTGAGGTAGGCGGTAGGATAGTCAGTGTCCAGGCAGAGGTTGAGGTAGGCAGTAGGATAGTCAATGTCCAGGCAGATGTTGAGGCAGGCAGTAGGATAGTCAGTGTCCAGGCAGAGGTTGAGGCAGGCGGTAAGATAGTCAGTGTCCAGGCAGAGGTTAAGGCAGGCGGTAGGATAGTCAGTGTCCAGGCAGAGGTTAAGGCAGGTGGTAGGATAGTCAAGGTCCAGGCAGAGGTTGAGGGAGGCGGTAGGATAGTCATTGTCCAGGCCGAGGTTGAGGCAGGCGGTAGGATAGTCAGTGTCCAGGCAGAGGTTGAGGCAGACAGTAGGATAGTCAATGTCCAAGCAGAGGTTGAGGCAGGCGATAGGATAGTCAAATTACAGGCAGAGGTTGAGGAAGACGGTAGGATAGTCAGTGTCCAGGCAGAGGTTGAGGCAGGCGGTAGGATAGTCAATGTCCAGGCAGAGGTTGAGGCAGGCTGTAGGATAGTCAGTGTCCAAGCAGAGGTTGAGGCAGGCGGTAGGATAGGCAATGTCCAGGCAGATGTTGAGGTAGGCGGTAGGATAGTCAATGTCCACGCAGAGGTTGAGGCAGACAGTAGGATAGTCAATGTCCAAGCAGAGGTTGAGGCAGGCGGTAGGATAGTCAAATTACAGGCAGAGGTTGAGGCAGACGGTAGGATAGTCAGTGTCCAGGCAGAGGTTGAGGCAGGCGGTAGGATAGTCAATGTCCAAGCAGAGGTTGAGGCAGGCGGTAGGATAGTCAATGTGCAGGCAGAGGTTGAGGCAGGCTGTAGGATAGTCAATGTCCAGGCAGAGGTTGAGGCAGGCGGTAGGATAGTCAGTGTCCAGGCAGAGGTTGAGGCAGGCGATAGGATAGTCAATGTCCAGGCAGAGGTTGAGGCAGGCGGTAGGATAGTCAATGTCCAGGCAGAGGTTGAGGCAGGCGGTAGGATAGTCAGTGTCCAGGCAAAGGTTGAGGCAGGCGGTAGGATAGTCAGTGTCCAGGCAGAGGTTGAGGCAGAGGGTAGGATAGTCAGTGTCCAGGCAGAGGTTGAGGCAGAGGGTAGGATAGTCAGTGTCCAGGCAGAGGTTGAGGCAGGCGGTAGGATAGTCAATGTCCAGGCAGAGGTTGAGGCAGGCGGTAGGATAGTCAATGTCCAGGCAGAGGTTGAGGCAGGCTGTAGGATAGTCAATGTCCAGGCAGAGGTTGAGGCAGGCGGTAGGATAGTCAATGTCCAGGCAGAGGTTGAGGCAGGCGGTAGGATAGTCAATGTAAAGGCAGAGATCAATGAAGGCAGCAATTAAGGGAGTAGTCACTGTCCACGTATAGGCTGAAGAAGACTACAGGCAAGAGAGTAGACTGTATTCAGGCAGAGGTCAAGGCAGGAAGCAAGAATGAGAGTAATTGGTTTCTAGGCAGAGGTCGATGCAAGTGACAGAGAAGAAAGTAGTCATATCCAGGCAGAGGTTGAGACAAGCAGTAGACAATAGATTAGCCAGTGTCCAGGAAGAGTTCCAGACAGGCAGCAAGCAAGAGGTCAGTATCCAGGCAGAAGTCAAGGCAGGCAGCAAGAAAAAGAATAATTAATCTCCACACAGTGGTCGAAGAAGACAACAGGCAAGAGAGTAGTCAGTGTCCAGGCCAGTGGTCAAGGCAATTGGCAAGCAAGAGAGTAATTGGTTTCCAAGCAGAGTTTGATACAAGCAGCAGGCAAGAGAGTATTCGTATACAGACAGGAATCAAGGCAGGCAGCAGGCAGTAGATTAGTTAATGTCCAGGCAGAGGTCAAGACAGGCGGCAAGCAAGGGAGTAGTTGGTGTCCAGGCAGAAGTCAAAGCAGGTGGAAGTAAGGATAGCAGTCAGTGGTTGAAGCAGGTGGTAGGCAAGATAATACGTTAGTGTCCAGCCTGAGGTCAAGGCAGGCAGGAAGCATGAGAGTAGTTGGTGTCCAGGTGGAGGTTGAGACAAGCAGAAGGCAAGAGCGTAGTGATATCCAGGCATAGGTCGAGGGAGGCAGCAGACATTAGGATAGTCAGTGTCCTGGCAGAGGTCAAGGCAGGCAGCAGCCAAGAGAGTAGTCAGTGTCCAGGCAATGGTTGAAGCAGAATGTAGGCAGGAGAATAGTCAGTGTCCAGGAAGAGGTCAAGACAGACGGCAAGAATGAGATTAACTGGTTTTCTAGGTAGAGGTCGTTGCAAGTGGCAGACAATAAAGTAGTCATAGCCAGGCAGAGGTTGAGGCAGGCAGCAGATAATAGATTAGCCAGTGTCCAGGCAGAGTTCCAGGCAAGGCAGCAAGCAGTCGGTATCCAGGCACAGGCACAGGTCAAGGCAGGCCAAAAGCACGAAAGTAGTTGGTGTCAAGGCAGGCAGCAGGCAATAGGATAGTCAATGTCCAGGCAGAGGTCAAGGCAGGCAGCAAGAAAAAGAATAGTTAATCTCCACGCAGAGGTTGAAGAAGACAGCAAGAGAGTAGTCAGTGTCCAGGCCAGTGGTCAAGGCAGTTGGCAAGCAAGAGAGTAATTGGTTTCCAGGCAGAGTTTGATGCAAGCAGCATGCAAGAGAGTATTCATATACAGACAGGGATCAAGGCAGGCAGCAGGCAGTAGATTAATCAGTGTCCAGGCAGAGGTCAAGACAGGTGGCAAGTAAGAAAGTAGTGAATGTCCTGGCAGGCGGGAAGTAAAGATAGCAGTCAGTGTTCAGGCAGTGGTTGGCAAGAGAGTAGGTGGAGGTGGAGGTTAAGGCGAGCAGGAAGCATGGGAGTAGTTGGTGTACAGATGGACATCAAGGCGGGCAGGAAGCATGAGAGTAGTTGGTGTCCAGGTAGAGGTCAAGGCGGGCAGGAAGCATGAGAGTAGTTGGTGTTCAGGTGGACGTCAAGGCAGGCAGGAAGCATGAGAGTAGTTGGTGTCCAGGTAGAGGTCAAGGCGGGCAGGAAGCATGAGAGTAGTTGGTGTCCAGATGGAGGTCAAGACGGACAGGAAGTATGAGAGTAGTTGGTGTCCAGGTGGAGGTCAAGGTGGGCAGGAAGCATGAGAGTAGTTGGTGTCCAGGTGGAGGTCAAGGCAGGCAGGAAGCATGAGAGTAGTTGGTGTCTAGGTGGAGGTCAAGGCGGGCAGGAAGCATGGGAGTAGTTGGTGTACAGATGGACATCAAGGCGGGCAGGAAGCATGAGAGTAGTTGGTGTCCAGGTGGAGGTCAAGGCGGGCAGGAAGCATGAGAGTAGTTGGTGTTCAGGTGGACGTCAAGGCAGGCAGGAAGCATGAGAGTAGTTGGTGTCCAGGTAGAGGTCAAGGCGGGCAGGAAGCATGAGAGTAGTTGGTGTCCAGATGGAGGTCAAGACGGACAGGAAGTATGAGAGTAGTTGGTGTCCAGGTGGAGGTCAAGGTGGGCAGGAAGCATGAGAGTAGTTGGTGTCCAGGTGGAGGTCAAGGCAGGCAGGAAGCATGAGAGTAGTTGGTGTCTAGGTGGAGGTCAAGGCGGGCAGGAAGCATGAGAGAAGTTGGTGTCCAGATGGACATCAAGGCGGGCATGAAGCATGAGAGTAGTTGTTGTCAAGGTGGAGGTCAAGGCGGGCAGGAAGCATGAGAGAAGTTGGTGTCCAGGTGGAGGTCAAGGTGGGCAGGAAGCATGAGAGAAGTTGGTGTCCAGATGGACATCAAGGCGGGCAGGAAGCATGAGAGTAGTTGGTGTCAAGGTGGAGGTCAAGGCGGGCAGGAAGCATGAGAGTAGTTGGTGTTCAGGTGGACGTCAAGGCAGGCAGGAAGCATGAGAGTAGTTGGTGTCCAGGTAGAGGTCAAGGCGGGCAGGAAGCATGAGAGCAGTTGGTGTCCAGATGGAGGTCAAGACGGACAGGAAGCATGAGAGTAGTTGGTGTCCAGGTGGAGGTCAAGGCGGGCAGGAAGCATGAGAGTAGTTGGTGTCCAGGTGGAGGTCAAGGCAGGCAGGAAGCATGAGAGTAGTTGGTGTCTAGGTGGAGGTCAAGGCGGGCAGGAAGCATGGGAGTAGTTGGTGTACAGATGGACATCAAGGCGGGCAGGAAGCATGAGAGTAGTTGGTGTCCAGGTGGAGGTCAAGGCGGGCAGGAAGCATGAGAGTAGTTGGTGTTCAGGTGGACGTCAAGGCAGGCAGGAAGCATGAGAGTAGTTGGTGTCCAGGTAGAGGTCAAGGCGGGCAGGAAGCATGAGAGTAGTTGGTGTCCAGATGGAGGTCAAGACGGACAGGAAGTATGAGAGTAGTTGGTGTCCAGGTGGAGGTCAAGGTGGGCAGGAAGCATGAGAGTAGTTGGTGTCCAGGTGGAGGTCAAGGCAGGCAGGAAGCATGAGAGTAGTTGGTGTCTAGGTGGAGGTCAAGGCGGGCAGGAAGCATGAGAGAAGTTGGTGTCCAGATGGACATCAAGGCGGGCATGAAGCATGAGAGTAGTTGTTGTCAAGGTGGAGGTCAAGGCGGGCAGGAAGCATGAGAGAAGTTGGTGTCCAGGTGGAGGTCAAGGTGGGCAGGAAGCATGAGAGAAGTTGGTGTCCAGATGGACATCAAGGCGGGCAGGAAGCATGAGAGTAGTTGGTGTCAAGGTGGAGGTCAAGGCGGGCAGGAAGCATGAGAGTAGTTGGTGTTCAGGTGGACGTCAAGGCAGGCAGGAAGCATGAGAGTAGTTGGTGTCCAGGTAGAGGTCAAGGGGCAGGAAGCATGAGAGCAGTTGGTGTCCAGATGGAGGTCAAGACGGACAGGAAGCATGAGAGTAGTTGGTGTCCAGGTGGAGGTCAAGGCGGGCAGGAAGCATGAGAGTAGTTGGTGTCCAGGCGGAGGTCAAGGAGGGCAGGAAGCATGAGAGTAGTTGGTGTCCAGGTGGAGGTCAAGGAGGGCAGGAAGCATGAGAGTAGTTGGTGTTCAGGTGGACGTCAAGGCGGGCAGGAAGCATGAGAGTAGTTGGTGCCCAGGTGGAGGTCAAGGCGGGCAGGAAGCATGAGAGTAGTTGGTGCCCAGGTGGAGGTTGAGACAAGCAGAAGGCAAGAGCGTAGTGATATCCAGGCATAGCTCGAGGGAGGCAGCAGGCAGTAGGATAGCCAGTGTCCTGGAAGTAGTCAAGACAGGCAGCAGGCTAGAGAGTAGTTTGGTGTCCAGGCAATGGTTGAAGCAGATTGTAGGCAGGAGACTAGTCAGTGTCCAGGAAGAAGCCGAGGCCTTTTTGGGGGTCCTGACATCGACTCATTTTCCAGGGACACTCTAATTTTTTTCTTCTTTCTTTAGAGCGGAGACCCCGTCATTTAGAGACTAAACGATTCTCCGGCAGCCGAAGGGTCAACCGATCGCCGGGGCCCCAGAGCTCTTCCGAATTCCTGATGTCTAATGAGCCAGATAACGCGGTTTTATTATTAATCATTGGCGCTTTCAGAAAATGGCTTTGCAGTGATCCGACTTCTGAGGAGAAATCAATAGGAGACCGAAATTGTAAGTATGCAAATGACACGGCGACAAAGGCACTCATCTGTATAATGAACACTTAGACTTCATTTACTCAATTATGTTTCTCAAAAGGCTTCCACCCCCCCCCCCCCACCCCAAAAGATTTCACTTCGCATCGTTTCTGCATCAACTTCCAAACATTTCTCCGCATAAAATTATTCGTTCAGTGTGAAATTGAGCTCCCGCTAATGGCGCGCTCAGGGCCTCTCCCTGAATTTCTGAGGATCTGCGGGAAAATCCGGTCTCCTGGGATCCCTCTGTGTGGAGCCGGGAATGAGGGACAAAGAGGACGCGGATTCTTGCGGAGAGGACTCCGCGGTGCCTGGCGGGGAAGGATGGAGGCTGCTGCCACCAGAGACATTGGTAATGACTTCCAGCCAGCACTGCCAAGCCGCGGGCTAATAATGGCTACGTAGGCCACCGTGCAAAATGGAGGCCCCCGGGTTGGGGGTGATGCTTCTGGATAGGAATGTTAATGAAGAGAACGTGTCACCTTGTCCATTCAAAGTGAAGTAGCAGGTCCTCTTCAAAGCTCCAAATCAGTTCCTCTTCACCTTCCAAGTGCCCCACTCCCTCCTCCGCCAGGCCCTAGGCCCAAGCACGGTTGCGGTTGACACTTGGTCTTCACCAGAACACCCTGCAAGGAGTAATGGACCAGTGACCCTAGAGGCCCCCAGTGAACTTCAAGCTGCTTTGCAGCAAGATGACACCAGTTTGGGAACCGTCAGGATTGCCCCACCAAGGGGTCACAGGGCTATACTGTGGATGTTATAAGAGGTCCAGGTTCAGGTGGAAGCAGGCAAGACAGTAGCCAGTGTCCAGACCAAGGTCCAGGCCAATGGTAGGCAAGAGTGTAAGTGAGTTTGCAGGTCAAGGCTGGAAGAAATCAAGAGAGTAGTTGGTGTCCAGGCAGAGGTCAAGGCAAGCTGCAGGCCAGAGAGTAGTCAGTGTCCAATCGGGTGAAGGCAGGCAGGCAGGAGGCAAGAGAGTAGTCAGAGTCCAATCAGGGGTGAAGGCAGGCAAGAGAGTAGTCAGTGTCCAATCAGGGTGAAGGCAGGCAGGAGGCAAAAGAGTAGTCAGTGTCCAATCAGGGGTGAAGGCAGGCAGGAGGAAAGAGAGTAGTCAGTGTCCAATCAGGGGTGAAGGCAGGCAAGAGGCAAGAGAGTAGTCAGTGTCCAATCAGGGATCAAGGCAGGCAGGAGGCAAGAGAGTAGTCAGAGTCCAATCAGGGGTGAAGGCAGGCAGGAGGCAAGAGAGTAGTCAGAGTCCAATCAGGGATGAAGGCAGGCAGGAGGCAAGAGAGTAGTCAGAGTCCAATCAAGGGTGAAGGCAGGCAGGAGGCAAGAGAGTAGTCAGTGTCCAATCAAGGGTGAAGGCAGGCAGGAGGCAAGAGAGTAGTCAGTGTCCAATCAAGGGTGAAGGCAGGCAGGAGGCAAGAGAGTAGTTAGTATCCAGGAAGTAGTTGAGGCAGGCCATAGCCAAGAGACAAGTTGGTGTCTAGGCAGAGGTCAAGGCAGGCAAGAGAGTAGTAGGTGTCCAGGGAGAGTTTACAGCAGTCAACAGGCAAGATAAGGCGATCTTTTGGGGAAAGGAGACTGAGGAAATGCTTCTTCCTGCCTGTAGTAGACTGATGACATTATCCAAGTCTAGGCAAAGTCACTGACAGGTGAGGCAAGAGAGAAGTCATTATCCAGGCAGAGGTCAAGTGAGGCAAGAGAGTAATTGGTGTTCAGGCAGAGGTCAAAGTAGGCAAGAGTAGTACAATGTTCATGAAGAGGTCAAGGCAGCAAGAAAGAGAGTAGTCAGTGTCCAAACAGTAGATGAGGCAGGCCGTTGCAAAGAGACAGGTTGGTGTCCAGGCAGAGGTCAAGGCAGAGTAGTCAATGTTCAGGAAGAGGTCAAGGCAGGCAGCAGGCAAGAGAGTAGTCAGTGTCCAAGCAGGGATAAAAGCAGGTGGCAGGCAAGAGTGTACTTGGTGTCCAGGCAGTGGTTGGGGTAGGCCATAGCCAGGAGACAAGTTGGTGTCTAGGCAGAGGTCAAGGCAGGCAAGAGAGTAGTCAGTGTCCAGGCAGTGGTTGGGGTAGGCCATAGCCAAGAGACAAGTTGGTGTCTAGGCAGAGGTCAAGGCAGGCAAGAGAGTAGTCAGTGTCCAGGCAGTGGTTGGGGTAGGCCATAGCCAGGAGACAAGTTGGTGTCTAGGCAGAGGTCAAGGCAGGCAAAAAAGAGAGTAGTCAATATCCAGGCAGAGGTTAACTGAGGCAAGAGAGTAGTTGATGTTCATGCAGAGGTCAAGGCAGGCAGCAGGGAAAAGAGTAGTCAGTGTTCAAGCAGGGTTGAATGCAGGTGGCAGGGCAGAGAGTAGTTGCTGTTCAGTCAGTGGTTGAGGAAGGCTGTTGGTGTCCAGGAAAAGGTCAAGGCAGGCAAGAGAGCAGCCAATATCCAGGCAGAGGTCAATGGAGGCAAGAGAGTATTTGATGCTCAGGCAGAGGTCGAGGCAGGAAGCAGGCAACAAAGTAGTCAGTGTCCAAGCAGAAATGAAGGGTTGGTGGCTGACAAGAGAGTAGACATTCGATGCTTGCAGCAGGCAATAGCTTTGTCAGTATCCAAGCAGAGGTCCAGACGGGCAGCAGGCAAGAGTATAACAGGAACACGTAGATACAGCAACAGGGGAGAAAATATGGGCAGAGTCAGGCAACCGGATCAGCAAAAAGCAAAGCAGAACAATGTTGTCATTACATTACTGTATTCTTTAAAGCAGAGCTCCACCAATGAAGAATTGGCACCTTTGGGGAGCGGGGGGGGGGGGGGGGGGGGGGGGGGGGGGGGGGCGGGGGGGGGGCTTTGCTGCCACCTGGAAAACAATCCCACTTCAAGGCATCTGTCTAAAAAGGAAAAACAGGAACGCTTGGGGGAGCGGGGGGAGGGGTCGTATCTATAAAACATTTGTTGGACGAATGTCAGAGGCCTTCATCCAGGGTGAACGAGATGTCCCGTATTTCTTCTAATAGATGAATGCCTGTATCATCAGCTCCATCTAATGGCCACAATACGGTACTGTTTACTCATATGAGCTATTTCAGAAAACGAAGTTATGACCGAACTCTCCACCAGATACTATCCATAGGGGACTGTATCTCCAGGGCACAGTATATACTCCTCCATGTATATCTCCTCCATGTACATCGATTGATAATGCCAGAAATATACATATTGTGCACTCACCTCAGGCTCCGCCCCCGGGAGCTGACAATCTAAAGTACCTATCTCACATACTAGGACCAATTTAGACAGGAGCCAATTCACCCTCCAGCATGTCCTTGGAGTGTGGGAGGAAACCAGAGTATCTGGGGGAAACCCACGCAGGCACAGGGAGAACATGCAAACTCCATGCAGATAGTGCCCTGGCTGGTATCTGGACCCCAAGCCATCAGTACTAAGCACTGAGCCCCCCCCCCTCCCCCCAGTGGTCTTCCATCCATTCTTCTCCTACAGCCGGCTGACGTTGGGGCCATGACGGGGTACAGAGGACAGCACCAATGGAAATGAATGGGAAACATGAAAGATCAATTCTGATTGGCTGTAATTTTAGGAATTTTCAAATCCACCCCTCCCACAATCCACCCAACATGTCACTGAGATCTGTCTCTGGTCGGGTATTCTGTCCGTCCATTTTTAAAGTGAAACTTTAAGGAGATTTAGAAATTAATAAAATTCCCGACACAATATACAGAAAACGATCAATATGCAGAAAATCTCCACCTTCCATGTTACAAACCCATCCCTGAGCTCCAGTCACTGACTCTGCCTACGATGAGATGATGTCATCAGTCTGCTGCAGGTAGGGGGAGGCATTCCCTCAGTCTCCCCTCCCACAGGGATCAGCCTGTACATTGTAACTTTGTAGAAGGAGGAGGAGGCATTTCCTCAGTCTCCCCTCCCCCAGTGATCAGACTGTACATTGTAACTTTGTAGGAGGAGGCATTTCCTCAGTCTCCCCTCCCCCAGTGATCAGACAGTACATTGTAGCTTTGTAGAAGGAGGAGGAGGCATTTCTTCAGTCTCCCCTCTCCCAGTGATCAGACTGTACATTGTAACTTTGTAGAAGGAGGAGGCATTTCCTCAGTCTCCTCCCCCAGTGATCAGACTGTACATTGTAACTTTGTAGAAGGAGGAGGGGGCGTTTCCTTAGTCTTCCCTCCACCAATAAATCTGTGACAAGTGTGGCGGCATTTGTATTCGCCCCCCCGGAGTCAGTACTTTGTAGGACCCCCTTTGGCTGCCATTCCAGCTGCAAGTCTTTTTGGGGATGTCTCTTTGCACCTCTAGAGAGGGACATTTCTGCCCGTTCTTCTTTGCAGAATCCCTCAAGCTGTCAGATTGGATGGAGGGCGTCTGGGAACAGCAATTTTCAGGTCTGGCCACAGATTCTCCATTGGATTTGGGTCTGGACTGTGATTGGTCCATTCTAACACATGAAGATGCTTTGATCGGAACCATTCCATTGTAGGTCTGGCTGGATGTTTTTCGGGTCGTTGTCCTGCTGGAAGGGGAACCTCCGCCCCGGTCTCAAGTCTTCTGCAGACTCTAACAGGTTTTCTTCTAAGATTGCCCTGTATTTGGCTCCATCCATCTTCCCATCAACTTTGACCAGCTTCCCTGTCCCTGCTCAAGAAAAGCATCCCCACCACATGATGCTGCCACCACCATGTTTCACAGTGGGGATGGTGTGTTCAGGGGGAGGGGCAGTGTTAGTTTTCCCCCACACATAGCGTTTTGTTTTTAGGCCGTAAAGTCCCATGTTGGTCTCCTCTGACCAGAGCCCCTTCTTCCTTGTTTGCTGTGTCCCCCACATGGCTTCTCACCAACTGCAGACGGGACTTCTTATGGCTTTCCTCCAACAATGGCTTCTTCTTGTCACTCTTCCATAAAGGACAGATTTGTGGAGTGACGACTAATAGTTGTCCTGAGGACAGATTCCCCCCCTGAGCTGTGGATCCTCCACAGTTCCCATGAGCCTCTTGGCTGCTTCTCTGATGAATGCTCTCCTTGCCGGGCCGGTCAGTTTAGGTGGACGGCCATGTCTTGGTAGGTTGGCAGTTGTGCCGTACTCCTCCCATGTTCTGATGATGGATTGAACACAGTGCTCCGTGAGATGGGCAAAGCTTGGGAGATTTGTTTTATAACCTAACCCTGCTTTACACTTTTCCACAACTTTATCCCTGACCCGTCTGGTGTGTTCCTTGGCCTTCATGATGCTGATTGGTCACTAATGATCTCTAACAAACCTCTGAGGGCTTCACAGAACAGCTGGATTTATCCTGAGATCACATGACACACAGGGGGACTCTATGTACTAATTAGGGGACTTCTGAAGGCAATTGGTTCCACTAGATTGTAGTTATCAGAGTAAAGGGGGCTGAATACAAATGTCCCCACACTTTTCACAGATTTATTGGTCACAAATGTTGGAAACCATTTCTCATTTTCCTTCCACTTCACAATTATGTGCCACTTTGTGTTGGTCTCTGGGTATACGGCTCTCTCTGGGTATATGGCGCTCTCTGGGTATACGGCTCTCTCTGGGTATACGGCTCTCTCTGGGTATACGACTCTCTCCGGGTATACGGCTCTCTCTGGGTATATGGCGCTCTCTGGGTATACGGCTCTCTCTGGGTATACGGCTCTCTCTGGGTATACGACTCTCTCCGGGTATACGGCTCTCTCTGGGTATATGGCGCTCTCTGGGGTATACGACTCTCTCCGGGTATACGGCTCTCTCTGGGTATACGGCGCTCTCTGGGTATACGGCGCTCTCCTGGTATACGGCGCTCTCCTGGTATACGGCGCTCTCCTGGTATACGGCGCTCTCTTGGTATACAGCGCTCTCTGGGTATATGGCTCTCTCTTGGTATACGGCGCTCTCTGGGTATACGGCTCTCTCTGGGTATACGGCGCTCTCTGGGTATACGGCGCTCTCTGAGTATACGGCGCTCTCTGTGTATATGGCGCTATCTGGGTATATTTCACTCTCTTGGTATATGGCACTCTCTCTGGGTATACGGCGCTCTCTTGGTATACAGCGCTCTCTTGGTATACGGCGCTCTCTTGGTATACGGAGCTCTCTGGGTATACGGCGCTCTCTCTGGGTATACGGCACTCTCTTGGTATACGGCGCTCTCTTGGTATACGGCGCTCTCTTGGTATACGGAGCTCTCTGGGTATACGGTGCTCTCTTGGTATGCGGCGCTCTCTGGGTATACGGCTCTCTCTGGGTATACGGCTCTCTCTTGGTATACGGCGCTCTCTTGGTATACGGCGCTCTCTTGGTATACGGCTCTCTCTGGGTATACGGCGCTCTCTTGGTATACGGCGCTCTCTGCGTATATTTTGCACTCTGTGTATACGGCACTCTCTTGGTATACGGCGTTCTCTTGGTATACGGCTCTCTCTTGGTATACGGCTCTCTCTGGGTATACGGCGCTCTCTTGGTATATGGCGCTCTCTTGGTATACGGCGCTCTCTTGGTATACGGCGCTCTCTTGTATACGGCGCTCTCTTGGTATACGGCGCTCTCTTGGTATACGGCGCTCTCTTGGTATACGGCGCTCTCTTGTATACGGCGCTCTCTTGTATACGGCGCTCTCTTGGTATATGGCGCTCTCTTGGTATACGGCGCTCTCTGGGTATACGGCGCTCTCTTGGTATACGGCGCTCTCTTGGTATACAGCGCTCTCTTGGTATACGGCGCTCTCTTGGTATACGGTGCCCTCTGCGTATATTTTTCACTCTGGGTATACGGCTCTCTCTGGGTATACAGCGCTCTCTGGGTATACGGCTCTCTCTGGGTATACAGTGCTCTCTGGGTATACGGCTCTCTCTTGTATACGGCGCTCTCTTGGTATACTGTGCTCTCTTGGTATACGGCTCTCTCTGGGTATACGGCGCTCTCTTGGTATACGGCGCTCTCTTGGTATACGGCGCTCTCTTGGTATACGGCGCTCTCTTGTATACGGCGCTCTCTTGGTATACGGCGCTCTCTTGGTATACGGCTCTCTCTTGGTATACGGCGCTCTCTTGGTATACGGCGCTCCCTTGTATACGGCGCTCTCTTGTATACGGCGCTCTCTTGGTATACGGCGCTCCCTTGGTATACGGCTCTCTCTTGGTATACGGCGCTCTCTTGGTATACGGCGCTCCCTTGTATACGGCGCTCTCTTGTATACGGCGCTCTCTTGGTATACGGCGCTCTCTTGGTATACGGCGCTCTCTTGGTATACGGCGCTCTCTTGGTATACGGCGCTCCCTTGGTATACGGCGCTCTCTTGTATACGGCTCTCTCTTGGTATACGGCGCTCTCTTGTATACGGCGCTCTCTTGGTATACGGCGCTCTCTTGGTATATGGCGCTCTCTTGGTATACGGCGCTCTCTTGTATACGGCTCTCTCTTGGTATACGGCGCTCTCTTGTATACGGCGCTCTCTTGGTATACGGTGCCCTCTGCGTATATTTTGCACTCTGGGTATACGGCTCTCTCTGGGTATACAGCGCTCTCTGGGTATACGGCTCTCTCTTGTATACGGCACTCTCTTGGTATACGGCGCGCTCTGGGTATACGGCGCTCCCTTGTATACGGCGCTCTCTTGTATACGGCGCTCTCTTGGTATACGGCGCTCCCTTGGTATACGGCTCTCTCTTGGTATACGGAGCTCTCTTGGTATACGGCGCTCCCTTGGTATACGGCTCTCTCTTGGTATACGGCGCTCTCTTGGTATACGGCGCTCCCTTGTATACGGCGCTCTCTTGTATACGGCGCTCTCTTGGTATACGGCGCTCTCTTGGTATACGGCACTCTCTTGGTATACGGCGCTCTCTTGGTATACGGCGCTCTCTTGGTATACGGCGCTCCCTTGTATACGGCGCTCTCTTGGTATACGGCGCTCTCTTGGTATACGGCGCTCTCTTGGTATACGGCGCTCCCTTGTATACGGCGCTCTCTTGGTATACGGCGCTCTCTTGGTATACGGCGCTCTCTTGGTATACGGCGTGCTCTTGGTATACGGCGCTCCCTTGTATACGGCGCTCTCTTGGTATACAGCGCTCTCTTGGTATACGGCGCTCTCTTGGTATACAGCGCTCTCTTGGTATACGGCGCTCTCTTGGTATACGGCGCTCCCTTGGTATACGGCGCGCTCTTGTATACGGCGCTCCTTGCCCCCCCCCCCCCCCCCGGCACAGTATTGTCCATAACCGGATTAGCAGCATTAGCTGAGCGGCGAAGCGTCTTTGGATGTTATTTTATAGGGTTGGCCGCCATGCCGTTGTTATCGATCTTTCCGCCGCCATCTCGGCACACAGTGGCCCTGTGTGTGCGTGTGCGTGCGGCGCCCAGCGGAGCGGGCCAGGTGGCGGGGTCCTCCACAATGTCCCGATACATTCCTCATCTCCATCCCTGTCCGCATCGGGGCTGCAATAAAGAGCAGGGCTGTGCGCTGCCGCGGGGGAACAAGGCCCCTTTCTTCCCGCCTCTGTGCCCGCCGGCCTGTGTTCTGCCTGCGCCTTTCACTGGCTCTGGATGAGATGCTCGCCTCCTGTGAATGGAGCCTTGTTCCCCGGATGAAGAAAGAGAAGAGAGAGAGGAGGACTGAAATGTTACGCCTGACCCCGCGCTCCTTGTGTTCTGAATGCTGCAGGGCTGAAAGAAGGACTGTCTGTGTTCCCCGGAACATCCAATCAGCTTCTCCCTTGCTTCTATTCCCCAGAACGACCAATCTGCTAGATCCTTGGCTTTTTAATTTTTTTTTTTTGTTGCTAGGCAGATTTAAAACACATCAAAAACACATAAAAAATGCTGCAAAAACGCACTCCATTCTTTTCTGCAGCATTTCTATTGAAGTCTATAGAACCAAAAACGCAACTTTTAGCGTTCAAAAAAATCCCCGTCCCTTTCCAAAAAATGCAGCGGGTGAAAACGCGGAGATGTGAGCGCGTCGTATAGGAAATCTAAATGGTCTGCTGTGCGAATCTGCAAAACGCTGCTGAAAACGCCGAGATGTGAACTCGGGGGAACTAAAGGCAAACAGACCGCGCACTTTGCAGGTGCAGCTGCACTCCGTCCCCAGAGCTTAGTAAATGAGGGAGGGCTCTGCTGACTTCCATCATCCAATCATGTGCAAGCAAAACACTGTTTTTTGGGGGGGTTTTAAATGTTCCTTGCACCTGATTGGGTATTCATTACAAAGTGAAGCTTCGCGCGTTTACTCGGAAAAATGAGTGCGACTGCAAAATGCAAATTCTGATGACCCAGAACGGCGATGCAAGAAGGACCTTTGACTTTTCTCTGACTTTCTAGCATAGCGGCCAGGCAACTAGCAGTTTTTGGAAGCAAGCTCAGCAGTGCCACCCCCTGCCTTTCTTTTTTTTTTTTTAATTGTTAATTTAATTTTTTTTTTTTTAATATTTAAAAAAAAATTAAAAAAAAAAAAAAATTCTAGTTAAATTTAACACCAGCAAGTTGGATGGAGCAGGAAGGGGTTGGAGCCAATGCCGGCTTCCTGTGTCTCTATTGGAGAGATTTTCCTTCACTTCCTGTCCAAACAGGTAATGGTGTGAAATCTCAGGAACACGTCACCTTTCTAGTAGGGCGGGGGAAGGGTGAGAGCGGCGCTTTGATAGCCATAGGACTGTATCTGCTTCTGCCTTCCTTCCTGGGCAGTCGCCCCCAGTGCAGTGGTGGGGATAAGGGGCGGGCAGGAGGGGCAGTCGCCCCCAGTGCAGTGGTGGGGATAAGGGGCGGACAGGAGGGGCAGTCGCCCCCAGTGCAGTGGTGGGGATAAGGGGCGGGCAGGAGGGGCAGTCGCCCCCAGTGCAGTGGTGGGGATAAGGGGCGGGCAGGAGGGGCAGGAGGGGCAGTCGCCCCCAGTGCAGTGGTGGGGATAAGGGGCGGACAGGAGGGGCAGTCGCCCCCAGTGCAGTGGTGGGGATAAGGGGCGGGCAGGAGGGGCAGTCGCCCCCAGTGCAGTGGTGGGGATAAGGGGCGGACAGGAGGGGCAGTCGCCCCCAGTGCAGTGGTGGGGATAAGGGGCGGACAGGAGGGGAAGTCGCCCCGAGTGCAGTGGTGGGAATAAGGGGCGGGCAGGAGGGACAGTCGCCCCCAGTGCAGCTATAGGAGATGTGGAGACTGGGGACACGCTATAGGAGGTGTTGGAGACTGGGGACACGCTATAGGAGATGTGGAGACTGGGGACACGCTATAGGAGGTGTTGGAGACTGGGGACACGCTATAGGAGATGTTGGAGACTGGGCACACGCTATAGGGGACCCACGCTAGATGTGGAGACTGGGGACACGCTATAGGAGGTGTTGGAGACTGGAGACACGCTATAGGAGGTGTTGGAGACTGGGGACACGCAATAGGAGATGTTGGAGACTGGGGACACGCTATAGGAGGTGTTGGAGACTGGGGACACGCTATAGGAGGTGTTGGAGACTGGGGACACGCTATAGGAGATGTGGAGACTGGGAACACGCTATAGGAGGTGTTGGAGACTGGGGACACGCTATAGGAGGTGTTGGAGACTGGGGACACGCTATAGGAGATGTTGGAGACTGGGGACACGCTATAGGAGATGTTGGAGACTGGGGACACGCTATAGGAGATGTGGAGACTGGGGACACGCTATAGGAGGTGTTGGAGACTGGAGACACGCTATAGGAGGTGTTGGAGACTGGGGACACGCTATAGGAGGTGTTGGAGACTGGGGACACGCTATAGGAGGTGTTTGGAGACTGGGGACACGCTATAGGAGGTGTTGGAGACTGGAGACACGCTATAGGAGGTGTTGGAGACTGGGGACACGCTATAGGAGGTGTTGGAGACTGGGGACACGCTATAGGAGGTGTTGGAGACTGAGGACACGCTATAGGAGGTGTTGGAGACTGGGGACACGCTATAGGAGATGTTGGAGACTGGGGACACGCTATAGGAGGTGTTGGAGACTGGGGACACGCTATAGGAGGTGTTGGAGACTGGGGACACGCTATAGGAGGTGTTGGAGACTGGAGACACGCTATAGGAGGTGTTGGAGACTGGGGACACGCTATAGGAGGTGTTGGAGACTGGGGACACGCTATGTGCTGAGTCTCCGGGTCTGTACCCTCGCTGTGCCCATTATGAGGGGTTCCCACCATCCCTGTGCCGAGTTCTTCAGCCTATAACAATTCTGAAGCTGACTCCCCTCTAAGCTCCGCTGATAATGACATCACTTTTGAATGGACTGGCCCTTTAAGAAGTTTTTTTTTTGGGGGGAGGATGGGGGGCGGTATTTCCAGTTGCTCTGTAGGGCCCCCCCCGGAGTCCCGTGGACCCTCCCCCCCCCGGTGATGGGGATTCTCTCGGTGTGGTTCTGGCAGAATGAATAGCAGCCATTAGAGTTCATTGTGTTCCTGTTGTTCGGTGTGACAATCGCTGACAAAGACGCCGAATCCGCCGTCCGATCGTCTTCTCGCGGGTCGCCTGTCCTGGCGCCGTCATCTCTGTATTGTCTGTCACCCTCCGCCATGAAACGCTTCACATCGCTCCGCGTAGGACGATCAGCGCCGCGCCTTCCACACAGACAGCGCAGATGACTTGTTTGGTATCATCGGAGGACGCCGAGCGCTGCAGGAGATCAATGCCGCCGCCGCACCGCTGAGCTCCGTACACAGCGACTCCTGAACCATGGAAACCGTTACTTTGTATCTGTAGGAATGTATACATGGAGCCGGGGGGTGCAGGGGGGGCACGGGGGGCGCAGGGTGCAGGGGGGGCACGGGGGGTGCAGGGTGCAGGGGGGGGCGCAGGGTGCAGGGGGGGCACGGGGGGTGCAGGGTGCAGGGGGGGGCGCAGGGTGCAGGGGGGGCACGGGGGGTGCAGGGTGCAGGGGGGGCGCAGGGTGCAGGGGGGGCACGGGGGGGTGCAGGGTGCAGGGGGGGCACGGGGGGCGCAGGGTGCAGGGGGGGCGCGCAGGGTGCGGGGGGGGGGGTGCAATGTGTGTCTGGCCGGCAAATGCGTCTCCAGCACAGCGACCTCCCAACATTGTCCAGTCACTGCACAAAACCCTGAGGAACCCCAACCCAGGAAACACAAAATGTCCTCAATGGGGAACCCGAGCCACACAACTGCATGGAGGAAATCACCTTCACATCAGAGTCCCCCCATCACATCAGAGTCCCCCATCACATGAGAGGTTCCCCCATCACATCAGAGGTCCTCCATCACATCAGAGCCCCATCACATCAGAGTCCCCCCATCACATCAGAGCCCCCCCCCCATCATATCAGGGGTCCCCCATCACATCAGAGGTCCCCCATCACATCAGAGGTCCCCCATCACATCAGAGCCTCCCCCTCCCATCACATCAGAGTCCCCCCATCACATCAGAGCCCCCCCCCCCATCACATCAGAGTCCCCCCATCACATCAGAGACCCCGATCACATCAGAGTCCCCCATCACATGAGAGGTTCCCCCATCACATCAGAGGTCCTCCATCACATCAGAGACCCCCCATCACATCAGAGTCCCCCCATCACATCAGAGCCCCCCATCATATCAGGGGTCCCCCATCATATCAGAGGTCCCCCATCACATCAGAGGTCCCCCATCACATCAGAGCCTCCCCCTCCCATCACATCAGAGCCCCCCCATCATATCAGGGGTCCCCCATCATATCAGAGGTCCCCCATCACATCTGAGGTCCCCCATCACATCAGAGCCTCCCCCTCCCCATCACATCAGAGGTCCCCCCATCACATCAGAGACCCTCCCCATCACATCAGAGCCCCCCCCATCACAACAGAGGTCCCCCATCACATCAGAGACCCCCCATCACATCAGAGACCCCCCATCACATCAGAGACCCTCCCCATCACATCAGAGCCCCCCCCCATCACATCAGAGGTCCCCCATCACATCAGAGGTCCCCCATCACATCAGAGCCTCCCCCTCCCATCACATCAGAGGTCCTTATCACATCAGAGGTCCCCCAATCACATGAGAGGTCCCCCCATCACATCAGAGACCCCCCATCACATCAGAGACCCTCCCCCATCATATCAGAGACCCCCCATCACATCAGAGCCCCCCCATCACATCAGTGTCCCCCATCACATCAAACTGGGACCACGGCGCAACCGCAAGTCAAATGCTGGGCTCACAACCGTCACATGGACTCAGAGAAGTCATTTCATTATCACGTCAGTAATTAGTAGATTATTTGGTTATTTTTATGACTTTTGTTGTTTTAGTAGAACTTCTGCGACGCCAGAAAAAAACAAACCACATGAAAGCAGCGCGACGTCGTGGAAATAGTCGGCATTCGGCTGAAATTGGCTGCGTCCTGCGATGATTCCCGAGCAGAGCGCTCGGCGTTCAGACATAACGACATCCAGCGAGCCGGTCCCATCGCCAGCGTTTCCAGGCGGCCGGTTCGCAGTCAGCGCATGGCGGCCGCGCGTCTGTCCGCTGACTCTGCGTCCTGAATATGGCGGTAATCACAAAGTGACGCTGATGTGTCAGACATGGCGGTAAATGTTTGTTTATTAAGAATCTTACAAACAAACAACGTAATAAAAAACAGATTTCCGTGTATCCAGAATAAATCAAATATATAAATATTTACAATCAACCAAAAATCGCTTATTTCGGCGTAGAAAACAGGAAACGGCTTTTTTGCCGGGAAAAGACAAATCATATTTTATTATTATTATTATTATCTTTATATCGTATCTCAACCACCTGACTGTGCGCCCCGAATGTGCCGCAGGAAGTCTGGGGTACCGTGAAAGCGTTTCGTAACCCCTTTGTCATGGCTTCCAGGCAGCGCTCCAATCATGGGGGACGCGATGGCTCGCACGTAACGCCACCTTTTCGATGATGATATTGAGCCCCAGGCTCTGCGATGACGCCGTACGTGTCTGTGGATCAGGGGCAGACTGACAACTCATGGGGCCCCCGGGCAATAGGGGATCATGGGGCCCCTGTGTCCTTGCCCACACTCAAAGCACACCCAAAAAAGCCTATAAAAGGTACCAGGGGCATTTCATGGGGCCCCCTACTGACCCCGGGCCCTCGGGCAGTGCCCGAGTGTTCAAATGGTCAGTCCGCCCCTGCTGTGGATAGTCTCTGTTATATGTGATGGATTCCTACAGGCGCTTGTCAGTTGTGATCCGTGAAAAATGTTAAATAAAGCTTTATTCTTAAAAAAAAAATAAAAAAAGTTACAATAATATTTTCAGAGTTCTAATGGAAAATACACAAAAATGATCGTCAATAAACAGCGTCCGGCCAATAGGAACGTGTCTGGAGTCACGCTGATCTCGCCGCTACGGCCGAATTCTAGGAACACGGTTACATTTATATGATGGAGAATGTCACATTCGCTGCGTTGTAGCCTAGGCTCAGGCGTGCGCACATTGTGGTTCCTCTTACGGTGCTGCTATACCCACGAGGAACGCGAGGAAATAAGCCCCACCCCTTTTTTTCAGATTCAGAATACTTTTTTAATCCAAAAGGGAAATGATTACGATACATTTATACTCAGCGAAGAACAAAACAAAACGCAAGAACATACACAACAGAAGTCACCCCCGACCAGGGGCGGACTGACAACTCATGGGGCCCCCGGGCAATAGAGAATCATGGGGCCCCCTACTGACCCCAGGCCCTCGGGCAATGCCCGAGTGGTCAGTCCGCCCCTGCCCCCGACAATACATTCATATCCACAATAACATTTATTTATTTATTTATTTCAGGTACTTATATATCGCCATCAATGTACTCTGCGCTTTACATATATATTGTACATTCCCATCAGTCCCCGCCCCCGAGGAGCGTACAATCTAAGGTCCCTAACTCACATTCATACATACACATACTATGGCCAATCTAGACAGGAGCCAATTCACCTGCCAGCATGTCTTTGGTGTGTGGGAGGAAACTGGAGTACCCGGAGGAAACCCACACAGGCACAGGCAGAACATGCAAACTCCAGGCAGGTGGTGGCGTGGTTGGGATTCGAACCAACAACCCGAGTGCTGCCAGGCGGAAGTGCTAACCACTCAGCCACTGTGCTGCCCCAATGAATTGTAAACAAAATTAAATACTATAAGAAACATACTGTCCTAGCAGGGGCAGACTGACAACTCATGGGGCCCCCAGGCAATAGGGGATCATGGGGCCCCTGTGTCCTTGCCTAAACTCAATAAAGCCTATGAAAAAGGTACCAGGGGCATCTCATGGGGCCCCCTACTGACCCTGGGCCCTCAGGCAGTGCCCGAGTTTCCAAATGGTCAGTCCGCCCCTGCGTCCTACTAAAGCAGCGCATTACAGAAAACTGTGCTATATGGAACCACATGGTGCTGCAGAGTAAACCCCTCCCCCTCCTGAGGATTCCCCCCCTCCTGAGGATTCCCCCCTCTCCCTCCTGAGGATTCCCCCCCCCTCCTGAGGATTCCCCCCTCCCCCTCCTGAGGATTCCCCCCCTCCTGAGGATTCCCCCCCCCCCCCCTTCCTGACCGGTCTATTTTTTATGCTACGGCGCTGCGTTACTTTAATTGACAATTGCGCGGTCGTGCAACGCTGCACCCGAATTAAATTTACGTCCTTTTTTTCCCCCCACAAATGGAGCGTTCTTTCGGTGGTACTTGATCGCCCGTGCACTTTTAATTTTTTGCACTATAAACAAAGTGCGACAATTTTGAGAAAAAAAACAATATTTTCGACTTTTTGCTATAAAACATGACCAGTAAAAAAATTAAAAAATCTAATTTTGGCCAAAATGTATCCCGCTCCGTGTCTTCGCTAAAAAAAAAAATCCAGATACGTGTAAATTCATTGGTTTACGTGAAAGTTATAGCGTCTACAAATGGCGGTATAAATACTGGAATTTTTTTTTTTCCTACAAGTAATGGCGGCGATCAGCGACTTATAGCAGGACTGTGGTGGGCATTCTGACACTGGGGGGGGACTGACTTGGTGTCACTGACATCCACAGTGACACCAATACAGTGATCAGTGCTAACAAAAATGCACTGACACCGTATTCATGGCACTGGGCAGGGAGGGGTTAACATGAGGGGCGATCAAAGGGTTAATTGTGTGCTGGGAGTGTTTTACTAGGGGGCGGGGTCTGTTATTAGGGGCAGGGTCTGTGTGCTTCACTGTACTCACACTGCTCTGGATGGCTGTGCTGTGCAGTGTGCCCGAGCTGACAGGGAGGAGGACTGTTAGTAAACAAAACATTCCTCATCCCCGTCAGTGATCGGCGGAAATCACTGGGCGCCAGCGGGTAATTACCGGCCTGGACCTGGTGATTGACAGCCGTGGCCGCGAATGGCAGCGCAGTTTAGGACACGTGTGCAGCTCGCATGCGCCCCCTACCCGGAAATGTAATATCACATATATATATATATATGGATTTTGTCCACCCGTGCCGCCCTGTAGCAGTATATAGAGCAGACGGGAAGCTGTTATACATGTTAGACAGAAGAAAACATGCCAAAAATCAAGGACTAATCAACACAAAGGGCACAATACGGGGGGGGGGGGGGGGGGGGGGGGGGGTCAGGAGAGCACAGTACAGGGGGAGTCAGGAGAGCACAGTACAGGGGGGTTCAGGAGGGCACAGTACAGGGGGGTTCAGGAGGGCACAGTACAGGGGGGTTCAGGAGGGCACAGTACAGGGGGGTTCAGGAGGGCACAGTACAGGGGGAGTCAGGATGGCACAGTACAGGGGGGGGGGGGGGGTCAGGAGGGCACAGTACAGGGGGGAGTCAGGAGGGCACAATACGGGGGGGGGGGTCAGGAGAGCACAGTACAGGGGGGTTCAGGAGGGCACAGTACAGGGGGGGTCAGGAGGGCACAGTACAGGGGGAGTCAGGATGGCACAGTACAGGGGGGGGGTCAGGAGGGCACAGTACAGGGGGGAGTCAGGAGGGCACAGTACAGGGGGGAGTCAGGGAGGGCACAGTACAGGGGGGTCAGGAGGGCACAGTACAGGGGGGTCAGGAGGGCACAGTATAGGGGTGAGTCAGGAGGGCACAGTACAGGGGGAGTCAGGAGGGCACAGTACGGGGGGGGTCAGGAGGGCACAGTACAGGGGGAGTCAGGAGGGCACAGTACAGGGGGGGTCAGGAGGGCACAGTACAGGGGGGTCAGGAGGGCACAGTACAGGGGGGTCAGGAGGGCACAGTACAGGGGGAGTCAGGAGGGCACACAGTACAGGGGGGAGTCAGGAGGGCACAGTACAGGGGGTCAGGAGGGCACGGTACAGGGGGAGTCAGGAGGGCACAGTACAGGGGGGGTCAGGAGGGGCACGGTACAGGGGGGGTCAGGAGGGCACGGTACAGGGGGGGGTCAGGAGGGCACGGTACAGGGGGAGTCAGGAGGGTACGGTACAGGGGGGGTCAGGAGGATGGGCACGGTACAGGGGGGGTCAGGAGGGCACGGTACAGGGGGGGTCAGGAGGGCACAGTACAGGGGGAGTCAGGAGGGCACAGTACAGGGGGGGAGTCAGGAGGGCACAGTACAGGGGGGTCAGGAGGCACAGTACAGGGGGGAGTCAGGAGGGCACAGTACAGGGGGGTCAGGAGGGCACAGTACAGGGGGAGTCAGGAGGGCACAGTGCAGGGGGGGAGTCAGGAGGGCACAGTACAGGGGGGGAGTCAGGAGGGCACAGTACATGGGGGGAGTCAGGAGGACACGGTACATGGGGGGTCAGGAGGGCACGGTACAGGGGGAGTCAGGAGGGCACGGTACAGGGGGGGGGCAGGAGGGCACGGTACAGGGGGAGTCAGGAGGGCACAGTACAGGGGGGTCAGGAGGGCACGGTACAGGGGTTGTCAGGAGGGCACGGTACAGGGGGGGTCAGGAGGGCACAGTACAGGGGGGAGTCAGGAGTGCACAGTACAGGGGGGAGTCAGGAGTGCACAGTACAGGGGGGGTCAGGAGAGCACAGTACAGGGGGGAGTCAGGAGGGCACAGTACAGGGGGGAGTCAGGAGGGCACAGTACAGGGGGGGGGTCAGGAGGGCACAGTACAGGGGGGGGGGTCAGGAGGGCACAGTAGGGGGGGGGAGTCAGGAGGGCACAGTACGGGGGAGTCAGGAGGGCACAGTACAGGGGGGAGTCAGGAGTGCACAGTACAGGGGGGGGTCAGGAGGGCACAGTACAGGGGGAGTCAGGAGGGCACAGTACAGGGGGGGTCAGGAGTGCACAGTACAGGGGGAGTCAGTAGGGCACAGTACAGGGGGGAGTCAGGAGGGCACAGTACAGGGGGGGGGGTCAGGAGGGCACAGTACAGGGGGGGGTCAGGAGGGCACAGTACGGGGGGGTCAGGAGGGCACAGTACAGGGGGGGTCAGGAGGGCACAGTACAGGGGGGGGTCAGGAGGGCACAGTACAGGGGGGGTCAGGAAGGCACAGTACAGGGGGGGTCAGGAGGGCACGGTACAGGGGGGAGTCAGGATGGCACGGTACAGGGGGGGTCAGGAGGGCACGGTACAGGGGGGTCAGGAGGGCACGGTACAGGGGGGGAGTCAGGAGGGCACGGTACGGGGGGGTGTCAGGAGGGCACGGTACGGGGGGGGGGGGGTGTCAGGAGGACATGGTACGGGGGGGAGTACAGGAGGGGCACTGGGCACGGTTACAGGGGGGGAGTCAGGAGGGCACGGTACGGGGGGGGTCAGGTGTCAGGAGGGCACGGTACGGGGGGGGTCAGGAAAGGGCACGGTACGGGGGAGTCAGGAGGGCACGGTACAGGGGGGGTCAGGAGGGCACGGTACAGGGGGAGTCAGGGAGGGGCACGGTACAGGGGGGGTCAGGAGGGCACGGTACAGGGGGGGTCAGGAGGGCACGGTACAGGGGGGGTCAGGAGGGCACGGTACAGGGGGAGTCAGGAGGGCACGGTACGGGGGGGGTCAGGAGGGCAGGGTACGGGGGGAGTCAGTAGGGGGGGGGGTCAGGAGGGCACAATACAGGGGGAAGTCAGGAGGGCACAGTACAGGGGGGGTCAGGAGGGCACAGTACAGGGGGGGGTCAGGAGGGCACAGTACAGGGGGGGTCAGGAGGGCACAGTACAGGGGGGGTCAGGAGGGCACAGTACAGGGGGGAGTCAGGAGGGCACAGTACAGGGGGGTCAGGAGGGCACAGTACAGGGGGGTTCCAGGAGGGCACAGTACGGGGGGAGTCAGGAGGGCACAGTACGGGGGGAGGTCAGGAGGGCACAGTACGGGGGGAGTCAGGAGGGCACAGTACAGGGGGGAGTCAGGAGGGCACAGTACGGGGGGGGTCAGGAGGGCACAGTACAGGAGGGTCAGGAGGGCACAGTACAGGGGGGAGTCAGGAGGGCACAGTACAGGAGGAGACGGGGGGGGAGTCAGGAGGGCACAGTACAGGAGAGTCAGGAGGGCACAGTACAGGGGGGAGTCAGGAGGGCACAGTACAGGAGGGTCAGGAGGGCACAGTACAGGAGAGTCAGGAGGGCACAGTACAGGGGAGAGTCAGGATGCACAGTACAGGGGGAGTCAGGAGGGCACAGTACAGGGGAGTCAGGAGGGCACAGTACAGGGGGGGTCAGGAGGGCACAGTACAGGGGGAGTCTGGATGGCACAGTACAGGGGGGGAGGGTCAGGAGGGGCACAGTACAGGGGGGAGTCAGGATGGCACAGTACAGGGGGGAGTCAGGAGGGCACAGTACAGGGGGGTCTTAGGACGGGCACAGTACAGGGGGGTCAGGAGGGCACAGTACGGGGGGAGTCAGGAGGGCACAGTACGGGGGGAGTCAGGGCAGGGGCACAGTACAGGGGGGTCAGGAGGGCACAGTACAGGGGGGAGTCAGGAGGGCACAGTACAGGGGGGTCAGGAGGGCACAGTACAGGGGGGTCAGGAGGTACAGGGGGGGTCAGGATGGGCACAGTACAGGGGGAGTCAGGAGGGCACAGTACAGGGGGAGTCAGGAGGGCACAGTACAGGGGGAGTTCATGAGGGCACAGTACAGGGGGGTCATGAGGGCACAGTACAGGGGGAGTCATGAGGGCACAGGGGGGGTCAGGAGGCACAGTACAGGGGGGTCAGGAGGGCACAGTATAGGGGGGAGTCAGGTGGGCACAGTACAGGGGGGGTCATGAGGGCACAGTACAGGGGGGTCAGGAGGGCACAGTACAGGGGGGTCATGAGGGCACAGTACAGGGGGGTCAGGAGGCACAGTACAGGGGGGTCAGGAAGGGCACAGTATAGGGGGGAGTCAGGAGGGCACAGCTCGGCGTATTGTACCTGTAGAGGCTCAGCGTTGTCACCGTAGGGACACTTCCCCCCTCTAGAAGCAATTCTCATTGAATTGTATATTTAACATGGAGAAAGGAGAGAGGGAGAGGAGAAAGAAGAGGAGAGAGAAGAGAGGAGAGGAGAAAGGAGAGGAGGTCAGGAGAAAAGGAGAGTAGAGGAAAGGGGAGGGAAGGGGAAAGGTGAGGCTTTTTTCCCTTTACTTGGTGATCCCGCCAGTAACACACATCCTGTCCTGGGGGTGACAACGCTCAGTGTGTTGTATCTGTAGAGGCACAACGTTGTCACCGTAGGACACTTCCCCTGTCTCCTCATCTCCGTAACCTACAGAGGAGGTGTTCTGTAGGTCCACAGGCAAAGCTGGGAACAATGTGACTGATAACAGCACTGGCAGACAAACAGGGAACCTTCCCGCTGACAGAATTTCTTGCAGGACTGACGGGTATTTTATAGAACAGATTGTAGTCCTCATTGAATTGTATATTTAACACGGAATACATAAAAAGGCCAAAATAACTACAAAAAGGGGTTGATTGTCGGGGTTCCCAGACACTGGAGTAAAGTCGGGGTTCCCAGACACGGAGTGAAGTCGGGGTTCCCAGACACCAGAGTGAAATTTGGGGTTCCCAGACACTGGCGTGAATTTGGGGTTCCCAGACACTGGAGTGAAGTCGGGGTTCCAGACACCGGAGTGAAGTCGGGGTTCCCAGACACCGGAGTGAAGTTGGGGTTCCCAGACACCGGAGTGAAGTCGGGGTGTTCCCAGACACTGGAGTGAAGTCGGAGTTATTTCCTTAGGCCAGCGCTGGGAAGGCCGGCCCACATTTGGCCGCGAAGGGGAGCGTGGAACGCTTGTTAAACGTGATTTGTAGCATATGCTTGTAAATGTGAGCGCCCCTTTTAGCCGGGTGTTTGGGACGCTCCAGCAATTTGTATCGGTCGGAGGATGGCGGGCTGTTTATAAGGATCGTACAAATGTTTGCATTATATTCACTCAGTGTGCTTTTACCCCCCCCCCTCCGCCCCCCACCTAACGCTTTCATCTGTCTCCTGTATTGGAGGCTTCTGGTAGGAAAATCTCCAAATTAAGACCCTTCAAAGGTTTAGAGGCACGGAGCGATGGGATTGGCTGGCGGTCGCCCTGCCTTCGCTGTGGTTTTAAAAGCTGCTTAAAGCCCCATTTGCGCACCGAGGCTTCCAGTATCTGCGCTGGAGAGACGTCTCATAAATGGGATCTGTAAATGTTTGCACTGGAGGACCATTAGCTCCGGATTCTGGGAAGCTCAGCCGGGAGGATAAACAAGAGAGGAGAACGCCATGGGGACTGTCATTTGTCAGACATATATGGGGGGGGGGGGGGGCGCAAAAATCACCACCAAATACATTGGGACAGGTGGAGGGAATGGGTGGGTGTGTGCCTTCTCTGTACATAGATTCATGAATGTGGTGATGAGGAGAGAAGGGAGGAGAGGTGAGGAGAGAGAGGAGAGGAGAGGGGAAGAGAGGGGGAGGAGAGAGCAGAGAGGAGAGGGAAGGTGTGGAGAAGAGGAGAGGGGAGGGGGAAAGGTGAGGACAGGTGTGGAGAACGAGGGGTAGGGGAGGGGAAAAGATGAGGGAGACATAGAGAAGAGAACAGAAGAAGAGAGGAGAGCAGAGGGAAGGGGAGAAGGGAAGGGTGAGGAAAGGAGTGGAGAAGAGAGAAGAGCTGAGGAGAAGAGAAGAGGATTGTCAAAGCAGAGGATAGGGGAAAAGGAAAGGGGAAGAGTAGAGGAGAAGAGGAAGAGTAAAGGGAAAGAGGAGAGGAGAAAGGTGAGGAGGAAAGAGAGGAGAGGAGAGAGGGAAGAGGAGAGGGGAAGAGGAGAGGAGATGGAGAGAAGAAAGATTGGGAGGAGAGAGGAGAGAGGAGAGGAGAGGGGAAGAGAGGGGAGGAGAGCAGAGAGGAGAGGGAAGGTGTGGAGAAGAGGAGAGAAGGGGAGGGGAAAGGTGAGGGGAGACATAGAGAAGAGAACAGAAGAAGAGAGGAGGAGCAGAGGGAAGGGGGAGAAGGGAAGGTGAGGAAAGGACGGGAGTGGAGAAGAGCTGAGGAGAAGAGAAGAGGATAAAGCAGAGGATAGGGGAAAAGGAAAGGGGAAGAGGAGAGGAGAAGAGAAGAGTAAAGGGAAAGAGGAGAGGAGAAAGGTGAGGAGGAAAGAGAGGAGAGGGGAAGAGGAGAGGAGATGGAGAGAAGAAAAGATTGGGAGGAGGGAGGACGAGCTAGAGCAGAGAAGGAGGAGAGAGGTGAGGAAAGCTGAGAATTGGTGATAGGTTGAACCCCCCCCCCCCCCCGTGGTCGTTTCATGTTTGAACATTCAAATCTAATGAATGTTCGACCAGCAAACGTCAAACTTAATGAAAGTCTATGGGACTCGAACTTATAAATTCAAAAGTGTCAATGTGAAGGCTTCTAGGCACGTTATTGGCCATAAAAGGGGTTCAGGGACTCGGGGACCGCCCTGAGGGACATGAATCAGTGAAAAAAAAACTAATTTAAAAAAGTATCGTTTTTAAAGGGGCAGTCACGTTTCATTGCTTAAAGTACAAAGAAAAGAAAGAAAAATTCCTTTAAATATCATTCATGCCTGGGGGGGGGGAAGTCCCCTTAAACTCCCTGCAAAGTTGCAAATGTGTACAATGTGTAGAACCGGCTGCAGCACGACTGGTTTGGGTTTTTTTAATGACACTTTTATGAAAAAAAAAAAAAAACCAGTGTACCCCCCCCCCCCAATCCATACCAGGCTCTTTAGGTTTGGTAGGAAGGTTAGGAGGGACCCCACAAAGTCTTTTTTTTTTAAGTGCCCACCCCCAAAATTGGTGAGGGAAAGCGTGGGGTCCCCCCTAATATACTTACCAGGTCCTAGATCCGAGCACAGGGCTGGGAAACCAGGAAGGGGGGGGGTGAGCAACCACCCCTCTCCCTCCTGAACTGTACCAGGCGAACATGGGGGGGGGTGCTTTGGGATAGGGGAGGGCTCCCCCCAGAGCACCTTGTCCCCATGTTGATGGGGACAAGGGCCTCTTCCCCACAACTGTGGCCGGCGGTTGTGGGGGTCGGCGGACGGGGGGGGGCTTATCGAAAATCTGGAAACCTCCTTTAACAAGGGGACCCCCAGATCCTGCCCCCCCCCCCCATGTGAATAAGTATGGGGTACATGGTACCGCTACCCATGTAATTATCTTCACCTGACGTCTCCTGACCTGCAGATCACTGTCTGAGCACGGTGTGAATTTTCGTGTTTTTTTTTTGTAAAAACAGAATGGCGCCCAGTCGATGTGCGTTCGTTCTGTCGATGGGTCGAAAAAAACAACAAATGTTATTAGGCTGTGTCCTCTGCTGCACCAATGCTCTTCAAACTGAAATTACTGCATTTGGCCACTAGATGGCACTGAGGATTATAGGAAAGTTCTTTGGACACTTCGCGCCATCTAGTGGCCAGATGTCATATTTTCGGTTCTTGAATCAAAACGGAACATTCAGCCAGCACAGAAAATACCACGATGACATTCGGGGAGGTTTTTGCCTCAGAAGAGCTGAGGATGTCCTTGGAGTCGAGTCACAGGACACAGAACCCAGATTACCAAGTGGCTCCTGCGGGGGTAGCGCTACATGTCCATGGACATTCGAGTAACAATGTAACAAGTGGGGTATACAGGCCTGATGTAATAGAGAGATAGGAAGGGCATTGGCCCTGGAGCCTCCCACATGGACGACTTGCTGATAGATGCCCCCAAGATGGGCCTGTACAGAGGGCTCACCCACAGATGTGAAGGGCCGGCCTGCACAGAGACCTCACCCATATATACCTGGGGCTGGCCTACACAGAGACCTCGCTCATAGATACCCCAGTCTGGTCTGTACAGAGGGCTCACTCATAGATACCCGGGGCTGGCCTGCACAGAGGAGTCACCCATAGATACCCGGGGCTGGCCTGCACAGAGGAGTCACCCATAGATACCCGGGGCTGGCCTGCACAGAGGAGTCACCCATAGATACCCGGGGCTGGCCCACACAGAGACCTCACTCATAGATACCCCAGGCTGGTCTGTACAGAGGACTCATAGATACCCCGGTCTGGCCTGCACAGAGACCTTGCTCATAGATACCTGGGGCCGGTCTGCACAGAGACCTCGCTCATAGATACCCCGGTCTGGCCTGCACAGAGACCTCACTCATAGATACCCCGGTCTGGCCTGCACAGAGACCTCGCTCATAGATACCCCAGTCTGGCCTGCACAGCGGGTTCGCTCATAGATACCCCGGTTTGGCCCACACAGAGACCTCGCTCATAGATACCCCGGTCTGGCCTGCACAGAGACCTCGCTCATAGATACCCCGGTCTGGCCTGCACAGAGACCTCGCTCATAGATACCCCGGTCTGGCCTGCACAGAGCCCTCGCTCATAGATACCCCGGTCCGGCCTGCACAGAGACCTCGCTCATAGATACCCCGGTCTGGCCTGCACAGAGACCTCGCTCATAGATACCCCGGTCTGGCCTGCACAGAGACCTCGCTCATAGATACCCGGGGCCGGCCCACACAGAGACCTCGCTCATAGATACTCCAGTCTGGCCTGCACAGAGACCTCGCTCATAGATACCCCAGTCTGGCCTGCACAGAGCCGTCGCTCATAGATACCCCGGTCCGGCCTGCACAGAGACCTCGCTCATAGATACCCCGGTCTGGCCTGCACAGAGACCTCGCTCATAGATACCCCGGTCTGGCCTGCACAGAGACCTCGCTCATAGATACCCGGGGCCGGCCCACACAGAGACCTCGCTCATAAATACTCCAGTCTGGCCTGCACAGAGACCTCGCTCATAGATACCCCGGTCTGGCCTGCACAGAGACCTCGCTCATAGATACCCCGGTCTGGCCTGCACAGCAGGTTCGCTCATAGATACTCCGGTCTGGCCTGCACAGAGACCTCGCTCATAGGTACCCAGGGCCGGCCCGCACAGAGACCTCGCTCATAGATACTCCGGTCTGGCCTGCACAGAGACCTCGCTCATAGATACCCGGGGCCGGCCCACACAGAGACCTCGCTCATAGATACCCCGGTCTGGCATGCACAGCGGGTTCGCTCATAGGCATGCTAACATTGTAATGTGATCTTGTATCTTGGCTGTCTGGTGGTCGGGGCAAACATGAGGCTCTTTGTAAGGTGGAGGACATCTTCCAACACATGAGGTCAGTGCTGCCAGGAGAGAGGAGAAGTCTCTGCCAATCGATTTTATATTAAAGGTGTATGCTCCACACCTCTCACCCCTCCCCCACCACTCACCAGCACTGAGTACATAGGAGGTCCATTGACATGGTCACATTGTATTTTGGTTCTGGTAGGCATGAATCGTCTTGGAGCGTCCTGGGCCGGGGCTGAACTGAACTGAGAAGGTACCACCAGATTGTGGTTAGACTGGAAAAGGGCTATAACAGGGGCCGACTGACCATTTGGAAACTCAGGCACTGCCCGAGGGCCCGGGGTCAGTATGGGGCCCCATGAGATGCCCCTGGTACCTTTTTCATAGGCTTTTTTGAGTGTGGGCAAGGACACAGGGGCCCCATGATCCCCTATTGCCCGGGGGCCCCATGAGTTGTCAGTCCACCCCTGGGCTATAACCTCTGTCAGACGTTTCCCATTATCTGTGTCCCTAATGAGAGCATTTCACTTGTTTCCTTTCCTGGTGGCCCCACGGGAATGGAGGAGATCTCACCAGTGGGGGACCCAGATAGAAATGTGAAGATGATAGTGAGGTGAGATGATGGAGACACTGGTATGGAGGAGTATTGTGATGTATAGGTGGTCATTCCTATCAGATGAAGAAGCTTTTGGTATTCAGCTCTCTAGCACTTGGTGGGCAAGGCTGGACCCTCAGAGGAATGTCTCAGGATTTGTATAATAAGGGGGTCACATTTGGGTCAAGGCTGAGAGGCTCTGCAGACCAGCTCTCTGGAACTTCCTCCTGCTCTAGAATTTTGGAGAAGATTCTAGAAGCAGTGGGAGTGAGTGAGGAGTGGCTGATCCTCACACACAAGGGATCCTGGCCAATCCCCAACAGAAGGCTTGGCATGGGGCCAGGACAGACATTAAGAGTGTTTGAGCCTGCTGAGTGGGAGGGAGAGATTGGGTGGAAGATGGAGAAGTGAGACTTGAGAGCAGGAGCCTGGGAGGGGGTCCAAATGGAGAGAGGCTCACCTACAGGCAGAGGTTCTTGGAAGGAGGAAAGCTTGGGACCTCACTGCTCCCAGAGAGAGGACCACCTGTGCAGCAGGGAAGGAAGGCCTGAGAGCAGCCAATGACCTAGCAGCAGCACAGGCGAGGGACTGAGTATGTAGACCTGCACCCCCTGGACCAGTAAGGGGAAAGAGGCACTCTGGTGGGAAACTGGCTTAGCTGTTACCTCTCTACACGGCAGTGGCAGGCACTGGACCCCCTACCCAGGGATTCACCCAGTACAGCTGGATGAGGAGAGGAGTCATCTGGGGTGGGGTGGGGTGGGGTGGTACTACAGGAGATGCTGACTAGCTCTCAGAAGAGGACTTTTTGCTGTAAAGACTTGTATGTAGTTCCAGGAAAGTTTGTACTCTGAAGCCATTACCCTTGGGCAGGGGTAGGTAACCTGCGACTCTCCAGCTGTTGCAGGACTACAACTTCCATCATGCCTCTGCAAGTCATAGCTGTAACTGTCAGCAATGCCTCATGGGAAATGTAGTTCCACAAACAGCTAGAAAGCCGCAGGTTGCCTACCCCTGCCCTTGGGCATCCCATACACCCCTACCCTATCCAAGTTCTAATTCCCCTAACAATATCCAAAAAAAAAAACCAAGCTCAAGGACTGGTTACCGTCTCCTGGATGCAAGTCTGAATGGAAAATGCGTGTTGCCTGGCTGTGCAGGACTATAGGGGGACCCAAAACGTCAGCGACTCCTAAGGGGGTAGTTCTACACTAGAAGCAGACTATCCGGCAAGTATTCCTGTTTTATTAGTTTAATTTCAGCTGCTCGTAGTTTCTGGAGTATCTGACACCTTGTGACAGGCAGAGTATCTCTGTCCTACTGGTACTATCTCACATGGACCACCCCAGATAGCTAGGTCTGTGCTTCTGTATTGTGCTGTGGTCACCTGCCAGGACCTTAGTAGGTGAACCTGTTTATTGCAGTAGAGTTTATATGCAGCGCCCATTCGTCTGGTTAACCCTGTCCCTTCTGGTCTGAGACTTTATAGGTACTTTTAGCTCTGGGCCCGATAACCAGCATAGGCCAGAGCCAGGTTAGGCATCCGACGGCCACTTCTGGTAGTTAGAGATCCGGTTGCATGACAGATTAGAAACTACTAGGGGCTAAGATACATAGTAGATAAGTTGACTCTGAGTTCCACAGTTTCTGTAGGTGAGATGCTCTGTTCCAGGCTGGTTGGACAACAGTTGGAAGATCCCCTCATCACCGCTGATCTTGTCTTCAAGTCTCTGACACAAAGACAGACACCGTATCATCCTCAGGGGCCCCTGCAACTGGACTTTTATGGAACATCCATATTAAAGTAGGTTAATAATAACTATATATAACCGGATATATGCGCACAATTCCACCAGGACTCCTATCGGGCCCTTTGCTGATAATACCTGTTTGTATATTGAATGTATGTACTGTTATTAATCTCTTCTTATATAAAGCTTATTTCCATACTGGTGTGCATCTATATACTTATGGATAATGGTATATGCTGGGTGTAGTAGTTCTTTCTGCTCCCAATGAGTTTGATTAGATTACTGATTCATTTCCCAGGAAGGGAATCCCCTCTGTTCACAGAGGTCCTGTCCTGGGTGGGGGCCCTGTCCTTGGTGGGGCACTGTCCTGGGTGGAGGCCCTGTCCTGGGTGGGGGCCCTGTCCTTGGTGGATGCCCTGTCCTGGGTGGGGGCCCTGTCCTGGGTGGGGGCCCTGTCCTTGGTGGGGGCACTGTGTCCTGGATAGAGACCCTGTCCTGGGTGGGGGGCCCTGTCCTGGGTGGGGGTAATGTCCTGAGCGGGGGCACTGTCCTGGGTAGGGGCACTGTCCTGGGTGGGGGCACTGTCCTGGGTGGGGGCATTTGTCGTGGGTGGAGGCCCTGTCCTGGGTGGAGGCTCTGTTCTGGATGAGGGCCCTGTCCTGTTTGGGGGCACTGTCCTGGGTGGGGGCCCTGTCGTGGGTGAAGGCCCTGTTGTTGTGGGTGGATGACCTGCCAACTTTATTATCAAAACCCACTCTCCTCCTCTTGGTGAATGTTCCGGTTCTCTCTTCTTTACTTCCAGGTTTAGCTCAATATTTCTGTTGGGGGGAGGGGCATTTCTCATACCCCCCCCCCCCCGAAAAGATGGCTACAACACATTTCTAGTTCCAGGCTCCCTTCATCAGGGCTTCACCATAATAAACGGGTCTGTTGTGTAATAAAACACGACAGGTTGGCCCCCTTCCTTCCTGGGCTTAATTACTGACCACGCCCTCTTGGAGAGATTTTGCAAAGCTTCCTGTCTTGGTGACCACACAGGAAGTGATGGAATATCTTCCCAAGGAGGCAGAAGTTCTAACTATTCTCCAGCACCCGTTCACAAACATACAAAGAAATTCTGATGGTACAATTCTTACAGCTCGCCACACACGATACAATGTGATTGTACAATTGTCTTTAGATCTACTGCTATGGGTTCCTATTGAGCAGATCAGGTAGATCCTCATAAAGGAGGGCCTAACTCTACATCTGCAATTGATTGTATGGAGATTGTCACGTGAGGTGACTTTTGGGCAACCTCAGAGAAGTTTCCATAGCTGGACACACCTGGATAGATGAAGAGGGATTGGCCGGGAGAGCGAGGCCTGGAAAGGGAGCGGAATAAAGCCCATTGCAATGTGCCGGGGCGAGTCGGGGCGAGTCTGACTGCGTTAGCTGCCGAGGACGACACAGCTGCAGGTAAAACACTTCCACGGGTCATAGAAATACACATAGTTTGCATTCTCTCTCTTCACCCAGTTCAAACAGTCGTGTTTTCATCTTGTTGGCCCCGAGCTCCAAGCAATCATCTACATGCTTTACGGCACACTTAGAGAAACCCACATATTTCCTGTCCCTGAAAACCATATGTGGCCGGATGGTGGGGACTAATAAAACGGGGACGCACCCAGGAGGTGAGGGAGAGATAGATGGATGGATAATAGATAGATAGATAGATAGATAGATAGATAGATAGATAGATAGATAGATAGAGATATAGATAGATAGGATAGATAGAAATAGATAGATAGAAGATAGATAGATAGATAGATAGATAGGGATAGATAGATAGATAGATAGATAGATAGATAGATAGATAGATAGATAGATAGATATTTAGATAGATAGATAGATAGATAAGATAGATAGATAGATAGATAGATAGATATAGATAGATAGATAATTGATAGATAGATAGATAGATATAGATAGATAGGTAGATAGATAGATAGATAGATAGATAATGATAGATAGATAGATAGATAGATAGATAGATAGATAGAGTAGTAGAGATAGATAATAGATAGATAGATATAGATATAGATAGATAGTTAGAGATAGATAGATAGATAGATAGATAGATTATAGATTTATAATAGATAGATAGAGTAGATAGATAGATATTATAGATAGTAGATTTTAGGTAGATAGATAGATAGTTTTTATAGATAGATAGATTTTTTAGATAGATAAGTAGATGATTAGGTAGATAGATAGATAGATTTAGATAGATAGATAGATAGATAGATAGATAGATAAGATAGATAGGATAGATAGAATAGATAGTTAGATAGAGATTAGATAGATAGATAATAGATAGATTATAGATATTAGATAGATAGATAGATAGAGGGGGTAGATAGATAGATAATTTAGATATTAGTAGATAATAGATTGATAGATAGAATATTTTTTTAGAGATAGAGATAGATAGATAGATATTAGATAATGAGATAGATAGATAGATAGATATAGAGAGATAGAGATAGATATAGAGATAGATAGATAGATAGATATATAGATTTTAGATTTTAGATAGATAGATTGATTTTTAGATAGATAGATTAGTTAGATAGATAGAAATAGATAGAGATAGATTGATTAGATAGATGAGATAGATAGATAGATAGATTTTAGATTGGGATAAAGTATAGATATAGATTTATATAGATAGATGTGAGATGAATAATTTGTGATTGAGATAGATTTGATAGATAGGTAATAGGATTATATAGATAGATAGATTTAATAGATAAATAAATAGATAGGATTTAGAATGTTTTAGATATAAATAGATTTAGATAGATAGATAGATAGATATAGAGAAATAGATAGATAGATAGATAGATAGATAGATATAATAGATAATTTATAGATAGATAGAATAGATAGATAGAGGGATATTTAGATTTAGGGGGTAGATAAAAGTTAGATAAAATAGGGTAGATAGATAATAAAGGGGAATAAAAATAATAGATTTAATGATAGATAGATTAGAGAAATTGTTGATAGAATAGATAGGATAGAGATAGATAGTAAAGATAATAGTTAGATAGATTTGGATAGATAATATAGATAGATAGATAAATAGATAGATAGATGTAGATAGATATGATAGATAGATGATAGATAGATAAGATGGGTTTTTGGGGGGAAAAAGATAGATAATAGATGATAGATTATAAGATTTGTAGATAGTGATTTTGAGATAGGATAGATAGATAGATAGTAGATAGGATTTGAGTAGAAAAGGGTAGATAGAATTAAGAAAAATAGATAGATGGTGATAGATTGATAATATTAGAAATTTGATAGATTTGATAGATTTTGATAGATGATAAAGGATAGAATATTTATTAGATAGTGATAATGATTAGATTGGGGGGGATAGATAGATAGTAAATAGATAGGTTTTATAGATAGATAGTTTTTAGATAGGATTAAGATAAGGGGATTAGATGATAGATAGATATTTTTTAGATAGTTTGATATGGGGGATTAGGATAGTATAGATAGATAGTAGATAGATTAGAAAAATGAATAGATAGGTAGGTAGATAGATAATAAGGGGTAAATTTGAAAAGATAAATAGATAGAAATTGAAATATTTGTGGTTGGATAGATAGTAGATTTGGGGAGATAGGTAAATAGGGAATATTTTGATAAATGGGTAGGGGATAATGGATTGGGGGAGGTAGATGATAATTTTAGATTTTTGATAAAAATTAATAGTTTTTTAAAGATTTGAAGGAGATAAAGTTAATGAGATGATAGTTGGGGGGGGGGGGGGGATAAAATTTAGATAGTGGTAAAAAAGAGTAGAAAAAAATTGAAGGGGGGGATGTGATTTAGAAAAGATGGGGAAAGAATGGTTTTATAGGATTGGGGTAAAGGATGATAGATAGATAGATGAAAATAAATTTTTTTGATTTATTGGGGGGGGGGGGGGGGGGGGGGGGGGGGGGGGGGGGGGGGGGGGGGGGGGGGGGGGGGGGGGGGGGGGGGGGGGGGGGGGGGGGGGGGGGGGGGGGGGGGGGGGGGGGGGGGGGGGGGGGGGGGGGGGGGGGGGGGGGGGGGGGGGGGGGGGGGGGGGGGGGGGGGGGGGGGGGGGGGGGGGGGGGGGGGGGGGGGGGGGGGGGGGGGGGGGGGGGGGGGGGGGGGGGGGGGGGGGGGGGGGGGGGGGGGGGGGGGGGGGGGGGGGGGGGGGGGGGGGGGGGGGGGGGGGGGGGGGGGGGGGGGGGGGGGGGGGGGGGGGGGGGGGGGGGGGGGGGGGGGGGGGGGGGGGGGGGGGGGGGGGGGGGGGGGGGGGGGGGGGGGGGGGGGGGGGGGGGGGGGGGGGGGGGGGGGGGGGGGGGGGGGGGGGGGGGGGGGGGGGGGGGGGGGGGGGGGGGGGGGGGGGGGGGGGGGGGGGGGGGGGGGGGGGGGGGGGGGGGGGGGGGGGGGGGGGGGGGGGGGGGGGGGGGGGGGGGGGGGGGGGGGGGGGGGGGGGGGGGGGGGGGGGGGGGGGGGGGGGGGGGGGGGGGGGGGGGGGGGGGGGGGGGGGGGGGGGGGGGGGGGGGGGGGGGGGGGGGGGGGGGGGGGGGGGGGGGGGGGGGGGGGGGGGGGGGGGGGGGGGGGGGGGGGGGGGGGGGGGGGGGGGGGGGGGGGGGGGGGGGGGGGGGGGGGGGGGGGGGGGGGGGGGGGGGGGGGGGGGGGGGGGGGGGGGGGGGGGGGGGGGGGGGGGGGGGGGGGGGGGGGGGGGGGGGGGGGGGGGGGGGGGGGGGGGGGGGGGGGGGGGGGGGGGGGGGGGGGGGGGGGGGGGGGGGGGGGGGGGGGGGGGGGGGGGGGGGGGGGGGGGGGGGGGGGGGGGGGGGGGGGGGGGGGGGGGGGGGGGGGGGGGGGGGGGGGGGGGGGGGGGGGGGGGGGGGGGGGGGGGGGGGGGGGGGGGGGGGGGGGGGGGGGGGGGGGGGGGGGGGGGGGGGGGGGGGGGGGGGGGGGGGGGGGGGGGGGGGGGGGGGGGGGGGGGGGGGGGGGGGGGGGGGGGGGGGGGGGGGGGGGGGGGGGGGGGGGGGGGGGGGGGGGGGGGGGGGGGGGGGGGGGGGGGGGGGGGGGGGGGGGGGGGGGGGGGGGGGGGGGGGGGGGGGGGGGGGGGGGGGGGGGGGGGGGGGGGGGGGGGGGGGGGGGGGGGGGGGGGGGGGGGGGGGGGGGGGGGGGGGGGGGGGGGGGGGGGGGGGGGGGGGGGGGGGGGGGGGGGGGGGGGGGGGGGGGGGGGGGGGGGGGGGGGGGGGGGGGGGGGGGGGGGGGGGGGGGGGGGGGGGGGGGGGGGGGGGGGGGGGGGGGGGGGGGGGGGGGGGGGGGGGGGGGGGGGGGGGGGGGGGGGGGGGGGGGGGGGGGGGGGGGGGGGGGGGGGGGGGGGGGGGGGGGGGGGGGGGGGGGGGGGGGGGGGGGGGGGGGGGGGGGGGGGGGGGGGGGGGGGGGGGGGGGGGGGGGGGGGGGGGGGGGGGGGGGGGGGGGGGGGGGGGGGGGGGGGGGGGGGGGGGGGGGGGGGGGGGGGGGGGGGGGGGGGGGGGGGGGGGGGGGGGGGGGGGGGGGGGGGGGGGGGGGGGGGGGGGGGGGGGGGGGGGGGGGGGGGGGGGGGGGGGGGGGGGGGGGGGGGGGGGGGGGGGGGGGGGGGGGGGGGGGGGGGGGGGGGGGGGGGGGGGGGGGGGGGGGGGGGGGGGGGGGGGGGGGGGGGGGGGGGGGGGGGGGGGGGGGGGGGGGGGGGGGGGGGGGGGGGGGGGGGGGGGGGGGGGGGGGGGGGGGGGGGGGGGGGGGGGGGGGGGGGGGGGGGGGGGGGGGGGGGGGGGGGGGGGGGGGGGGGGGGGGGGGGGGGGGGGGGGGGGGGGGGGGGGGGGGGGGGGGGGGGGGGGGGGGGGGGGGGGGGGGGGGGGGGGGGGGGGGGGGGGGGGGGGGGGGGGGGGGGGGGGGGGGGGGGGGGGGGGGGGGGGGGGGGGGGGGGGGGGGGGGGGGGGGGGGGTGGGGGGGGGGGGGGGGGGGGGGGGGGGGGGGGGGGGGGGGGGGGGGGGGGGGGGGGGGGGGGGGGGGGGGGGGGGGGGGGGGGGGGGGGGGGGGGGGGGGGGGGGGGGGGGGGGGGGGGGGGGGGGGGGGGGGGGGGGGGGGGGGGGGGGGGGGGGGGGGGGGGGGGGGGGGGGGGGGGGGGGGGGGGGGGGGGGGGGGGGGGGGGGGGGGGGGGGGGGGGGGGGGGGGGGGGGGGGGGGGGGGGGGGGGGGGGGGGGGGGGGGGGGGGGGGGGGGGGGGGGGGGGGGGGGGGGGGGGGGGGGGGGGGGGGGGGGGGGGGGGGGGGGGGGGGGGGGGGGGGGGGGGGGGGGGGGGGGGGGGGGGGGGGGGGGGGGGGGGGGGGGGGGGGGGGGGGGGGGGGGGGGGGGGGGGGGGGGGGGGGGGGGGGGGGGGGGGGGGGGGGGGGGGGGGGGGGGGGGGGGGGGGGGGGGGGGGGGGGGGGGGGGGGGGGGGGGGGGGGGGGGGGGGGGGGGGGGGGGGGGGGGGGGGGGGGGGGGGGGGGGGGGGGGGGGGGGGGGGGGGGGGGGGGGGGGGGGGGGGGGGGGGGGGGGGGGGGGGGGGGGGGGGGGGGGGGGGGGGGGGGGGGGGGGGGGGGGGGGGGGGGGGGGGGGGGGGGGGGGGGGGGGGGGGGGGGGGGGGGGGGGGGGGGGGGGGGGGGGGGGGGGGGGGGGGGGGGGGGGGGGGGGGGGGGGGGGGGGGGGGGGGGGGGGGGGGGGGGGGGGGGGGGGGGGGGGGGGGGGGGGGGGGGGGGGGGGGGGGGGGGGGGGGGGGGGGGGGGGGGGGGGGGGGGGGGGGGGGGGGGGGGGGGGGGGGGGGGGGGGGGGGGGGGGGGGGGGGGGGGGGGGGGGGGGGGGGGGGGGGGGGGGGGGGGGGGGGGGGGGGGGGGGGGGGGGGGGGGGGGGGGGGGGGGGGGGGGGGGGGGGGGGGGGGGGG